>DVQP01000212.1:0-28240 GCA_018231745.1 Danaus eresimus
AAGGAACCAAACACCAGCGACAGCAGAAATTCGGTGTTTACAGGACGGGGAATGTAGAAAATCATTGATTGTTCAGTAACAGGTACATTGACATGAATACGAACGGACAAGTAAAAAACGGCAATTATATTTACCGTGTGAAATCCTTTGTATCAAATTGAACGATGTTTAAGAGTACACGGTTATGGAAAGTTTCATTAGGTTATGTTTTTATAGGTATAAGTTTTTATACTCTTAAAACTACACAAAATTCTTCTTAAAATGCTAATATAAACATATTAATAAAAAATATATATAATATATTTCATTGAATTATGAAATAGGGCATTTATAATACAATGTTTTTGAAACTAAGGCCAACGTTCATTGAAAAATATAAATGTAGTCAGTCGATAAATACAAATATTTAATATAAATTCTTTAACAGACTATTATACTACGTATACCCTGTCCGCGAGGAAGATTGCAAGAAATAGTATAACAAAGATAATTGAATATTAATTACTTGCTTACATTATCAGGCGTTTTTATAGGGAAAACGAATGGCTAATACAGTAGGCACAACTGTTTAAGAAAACCTATGTATCTATTTTAAAATTTCCTTTCGAACAGTGTTGGCCCGATCACGGCACACCAGCTGAACCGGAGGGTGTGCTTTCCTTCATGGAAGACATAAATAGGAAGATGTATCAAATATCCCAACAGAATGATGTACCTGAACAGGTAATCCACGGATGACTTCTCCTTTTACCTTTACCATACACTTAAAGAGGCTTAATGCTGTGGACATTACGGCCATCAATATTCCTTCGTAAAGAATATAAAAGTAAAAATGGTTTATTATAAACTAGTTTAGTTTTCTATTTCTATACATATTCAGAGACGAAGAGTTTTAGCAACATTTTTCTTTATAGTAAATTTTCATTATAGAGTAATGAGTAAAGTATTTTTTTGTCCAACAATATCTTTTATATTTCCTACCTCTTCTTTTTTGTTATTTTTTCCACAATTTTTTCTTTATTTTCGACTTTCAGCTTTGGTTTTGTTTCAACAATGGCGGGGTTGGAGTTTTGTCAGACATTTTTCATTTATTTTTTTTTCTATTTGGTAGTTTCCTGTGTATATATAATCCAAATTTTCTCTTTTTCATCCTCTCATTATTATCTAAAGGATTAGAAGAATGAAAAATGTAATAAAGGTATAATTGCTAGCCAATTTGGGTATTAAGTTTGTACCGCACATTAGATATTGTAATATATTTTTCAGGAAATAAAACTTTGTTATTGCCTAAATCCACTGACTGAGACTGTAAATCTTCACTGTTTTGTCACAATTTGCAGTCACAAGCAAATGGTTTACTAAATTACTTGTTTTATATATTAATAAAACTGATTATGATTTAATAAATGTCTATTTCAGAATGTGCTGTGTGTGCACTGCTCAGCAGGAGTTGGAAGAACTGGAACCTTTATAGTGTTAGATATGCTTATTGATAAAATAAAGCAAACTGGTTAGTATTTATTTAATTAATTATGTGCGAATATTTGTTATTTAATATCAAATGTTAAAGCTCTCAGCGATTTATTCTATTACAATTAGGTAGTATCATAAGTTGCAATTAAATGCATACTGCGAATTGCTTGACAACTTAAACAAAGACAATTTTATGAAGCGAGATTTTCTATTTGTTCAGGTTGTATATAAGTATATTTTGGCAGGTTTTAACTGCGAAATAGACGTCCATAGCACGGTGAAGTTGGTGCGAGCTCAACGTAGTGGCATGGTTCAGAACAAGGCGCAGTACAGATTCATTTATCTTGCATTGCAAAGTTACATAGATAATAATAATAACGTTAAAATAAAAAGGAAGGTAATTCTGTTACCATTCCTACGAAACATGGTATCCTAATACGCATGCGTGAGAATCATATCAACGTTCTAGCTTTTAGAATGAGAATTCTAATGTTATGTATTTTGAATACATTACAATACTGGATAACCTTCACATCTTATCCTATTTTGTGCATTGGCTGCGGGTCATTTTACATTATAAAGTAGGTAAGCACAATAAGAAATCCAATTTCACAAGGCATTACTTGCTATCTAGTTTGCGTTAATAACGTAAAATGCAAATGCCCTATTAAAATATTAAAAATTTACCAAAGTACATTTTATTAAAGACTAAACTTATTCTTTATCTGTTTTATAAAGATTGTTATCATAATACCTTATACAAAATATTGTGTAGAAATAAGCACTAATTTATCTTTAAAATTATCACTACAACATTAAACGCTTACAAATTGATATCAATTATTTTATTTTCTCACACCTGTATGATGTACGTATTGTTTGTTTATAGTTGCTAGTAATTCTCCATTTGAAAATGAATTATTTCTCATATGTATTTTATAAATCATAGAAAATATTTTCTTATATTACTTAAAGGTGGTAATCTTAGAACTAAAGATGATTGAATTACTGAAATAATTTCGAGCTTACCTTACCTTGTCTACTTTTCTCATTACAAGGTCATTTTAAGTGTTTTTTGGGTAATACTAAATACCTTATATCATATGTTCTTTAGTCGGTTTCAAAAAACAAATACAATAAATAGACGAAACGTCTTAGCATTCCATATTTTCACCGTGCGGGTGCCGGTTCCATCGGGTTGCTGGTAGAACAACTTCAACAGTTTCTGGGACTTGTGACCCAGGTGTAGGCTTAAGGGGCCCCTATATTACAAGCGTTAAATGCTCACATCTACCATCCAAGCACCTCTATCTACCTTACCAAATTTGAAAAGAACCTTCAGAAACCAGTCTTTTAGTAGATTATAGATAAATATAGCCGTTTTACCTCTCCCTTCCACTACTACCGCGTTCAAATCGACGTCAAACCCATTTCTAGTGAGTTCATTCGTTAATTTTTGGTGACCTTGATGGCATGCTCTTTGGGGATGTTGATTTCTTAAGGAATCGTTAGCGATATTATCATAACGCGCTATCAAATTCGAGAATACATAAATATGTCTGGTCAGGTCTAGAGGTCAACGCACTAATATCCTCTGAAATTTTGTATTGTTTCTTATACGTATGCATCATTATGGTCCAATCCGAAGTGGGTTTAAGGATAGAGTGTGGCTTAGCGTCTGATTTTGTAGCCCTACTGTCTTCCCTCATGACCGAACATGAATTAGGTTGCGTCATTTTGATGCTAATGGCATACCAAAATCTCCTATGTCTAACCATTTGTTCTGCATTTCTAAACTGCATGGATCTTATATTTAGTATTCTCGTCTTGCTGTATAAAAGACTTCAATATATCCGTAGTTTGGGTCTTCCTACTTGATCCTAACCCTATTACTTTGTGTTCCTATCATAAACTGCTTATGGAATTGAAGTCTTGACTGTAGCTCAGGCACATCTTTGTCTTTTGGAAGCGATGTAACAACGTCATCATAGAATTTCCTTAGAATATATCTCTTGGAGACTCTTAGATTTTTATAGAGCACCGATGGCTTTTTAAGACTCATTCCTGAAAAAAGCTCCTGAATCAGCCGAGCCATAATTTCAACATCTTTATGACGCTTAGATCAAATTTTGTCAAAAGGGTTTTTTTTTTTAAATCATAGATGAAGAAAGGCCGATTTAAACGTGAAGTTAGGTAATAATCATAGATGCAAGCTTTTTTGACGTTACTTATCTGTATGCTATATACCTCGTTGAGATCGTTTAAATTATCAATATTATCTATCTTCCGAAAGAGAAATTTAAATGGTGCATTTTCCGTAACCGTAGAAACGAATTGACAGCCTAGCGATAACCTCGGATCGTATTAGGTATATCTTGTATTCCGCCTACCGAGACATCCATTCAGAATAAGATAATTCCATTAAGAATACTTATAGAACATATCCACTTCATCCAATAGTAATTGACAGTGTTTGGGGTCACGTGTCAGTATTGCGAGGCTGTCAGCGAAGGCTAAAATGGATTCTGTGTTTTTTTTATTAAACTTGGACCGACACTCTCATTATTTCTTGTTGCCAATTATTTGTCTACTAAAATATTAACTACTCTATTACATATTAGTGGAGATAAATAACAACCTTGAAATAGTCCTACATTGTAGGAGAGGAAAGTTGTATCATCTTAGCTCGAATAGCATTAATTCATGTTGTTTCGAATGCGTACACTAAGGCTATCCAATAAACTGTAATTTGTCTCCCGCTTGTCGTAGCATATTTAAAAGTCTCCGACAAGAAAGTTGTCTTCTAGGCGTCGAGAAATATCGGGTAATAACCCTTTCTGGTGATTTTTCCTAAAAAACCGGTTGCTGAGCATGAATCGCGTCATTTTCGTCTGTAGAACAGAGAAAAAGATTTAAGATATAGCATTAGGTAAGGCCTTTGGTCTTTGGTCTAGTATCTTTAACATTTGCATTTATTTAATTATAGTATTATTAGTATTTGAATTAAACAGATAGAATAGAAAAGACTATGCATTAGGTATCGGCGATATGACATCACTTTGGAGGCACCAATATTGTTAAGGTTCACTAATAAAATTAACTCACCATAATAAGTCTATATACTTAAGTATGATTCTTAGAAAATTAAATAAACCTTTAATTTATCGCAATGAGCAATGTTTGCTGTACGGTTATCAAAGTTGTGGCTTTCTCTACGATTAAATTTCTTTTGATAAAGCTTTTCTTTCATCTATAAGTGGGTTTTAGTGATATTATTGTAATACCGAGAAGTATTTCAATGAGATAATTATCTCAAAAACTGATGAGAAAAAATATTTTTTATAATGTGCAGGGAGGGCAGTCTGTTCATAAAGACAGTATTTGTTTATATAAAAAAACTAATTTAGAATATTTTATTGTTAACAATGCACATACAATACAAATTTTCATATATCATAGGCATTTAATGTCCCAGCTGAGTTGGTTTCCTCTAAAACATATTGTATTTTATATTTTACACTATATATTTAGGAAGGAATAAAAATGAAAAACGAATTCGACGTGTATATATATAATTCCACATTAAAACATACTGAAGCTATTTCGGTTATAAACTATTTAAATAACATGAACTAGTAACTAAACAAGATAATACAGTGTAAAGAAATTAACAACTAATAATAACTGTTATAGCTTCGAGCTAAAAAATATAATAGACATTGTATTAAGATCATTTAATTAATTTAATAAAATTACTAACAATTGATTCAACAAATTTGACATGGCTATTCAAATAAATTAATTATATTTCGACCTAAGATAAGTACATAGTGGACAGAGAAGAGCTTGTAGATATTATTTAGCCTTTATATATAGATATATATATGTATTTGCTGTTAGTACGAACGAATTAAACAAGCGAATAACTGCATTGCTGGCTGTTCAAAATATTTAAGTGGTACCGGAGCCGAAATTATCAAACTACATTAACTCATACTAAGACTAACGTAATTAAAAATGATAACGATAATATTAACATATATTTCGTGGCTAGGGTTAACATTTCTTGTAACATAATTTCTCAATACGTCTACACATCATTATACATAGAAGTCGTGCTAGTTTAAGTTAGTATAATACGCTTAATATTAATTTACATACATGTAAAATGTAGAATGAGTGGTATTTTATAATTGGAATGCAAAAATACAGTTTTACATCCCAATCTATACGTTAAGAAAATGCAGATATACGCGGATGCAATGCGACATAATTTCATAATATGATATAAATAAAATAATTTGTTCAAATCCTTTGAGTGCTCAGATATTTAAAGAAACTTATTTTTTCAGATTATTATTTCAAAAATATTTTTTCTCTCTGTAAATGAAACCGATTCATTGCTATGCTGAATGTAATCATCCTTCTGATGCTTTATTGCATATAGTATTTGGCTGGCGAATGTAATTTAATGTATGAATATATTATGTTTTTCATTTTTTCGGTTTTCTATTTCTTGACATCTCATAGTTGGTGATTTAAGTTAACTTCTAAGTGCTTATGATATTGTGCTTGAATAATAAGAGTGGTGAAGTTAGTTCTTGCGGTGGCATAGACTTTAAATTCTTGTTCATACTTAGTCATAATCGTACTGTCGTGTGTAGGATCTAAAGCGGTTTTGATATTATTTCATTGTTATTTATATTTAATCGACTTTATTATTTCAATGTCACCGCAAAACTATAGTGTTCACAAATAACATTCAAAAGCATACACTCATTTGGCTTGACATACGCTAACATAGACATATGATTACTAAATCTAGATTCTATACATTGGTTAAGACGATATACTTGAGTCTAAAAATAAGAATATTTTAAAAAACACTCATATTACTATAACAAACATACTGAACATTAATATACTTTAACTGGATATTGGTAACTAACATAATATCATTGACGGAATTTGAAATTAAGTACATACTTGAAGTCTAATCAAATTGTTTTAAGAAAAATAACAACCAAGCTAAGTTAAATTTACAAAACCGAAGTAACATATAATGAAAACCAAGCTTCAATCACTTAATAAATATTAAAACACTTAAATCATTCACGATTAAATTTTTTTTTTTTTAATTCTCTTTTACTCAACGTCGTTGCAAAAATCTTGATTGTTCAAATGCTACCGTCAAAAATATTATATAAGTTAAAAGGAAATTTATAATTTCGATAAATTTAATTGATAAAAGTAGTATTTTCGTTGTGATAGAACATATTAAATTGTCGAAGATACGTTGCGGTCGGAGCGGATATTTAACAAATTGGGAATACAAAAAAACATAGATGTCATCTATGTTCTAAAATTAAGCTCACTGCATATTTGATAGGTTTAATCGATCGCCATTTATGATCAATTCAACCATAATGCAGCGTGTTTTAAAGTCCTCAAAGCGAATAGTGTAAATTTTACAAAAACTTTTGAGATTTGGCACTTCATAAAAGAATTCTTAGGCTAAATTTAAGGGGCTACGTAGAGTCACAGATATTTTTTACACTCTAAATGAATATGGATTTCTTAACCACACTTTAAAATTTATGCTTATGTCAATAGGCTATTTTGGGTTTTTCTCATTCTATTGTAGAATATAGTAAACTTTTAAAAGATTTTGATATCAACAATAGCTTGATAGAAACGTAATGTCAAAGACAATCATTCACAAGATGTTATTGAATATATTGAGTAAGTAAAAAGATTAAAGTGTATTCTACTACAGAATGGAATGCTTTAAATGATATCCAAAACGATATTATTTGCAAGCAGATATAATTAAAGATTATAAAATTGTTATTTATTGTTTTTGAAATTGTGAACTGTGTAGGTCGACCATAAAAAGGACCTAAATACCTTATTCTTCCATTAATATATTTTAGGGTTTCGTTTTGTATATCTGCTTGCAAATTAACTGTATTTACATCTAACATTTATAATTTGGGTTACAGGGTTAACATTTTGTTTTTAGGGATACACAATTCACATTTATTGAAAGGTATTATTATATATATTTGAATTTAATATTCCTCAGTGGTAGGCATTTCGAGTTTCCATATACTTGCCAGGTTGTTGTTTCAATATTGTTGTTAATTATTCTCAGCTAAAGCGGAATATGCTTGCGTATGTTTGGGAATCAGGCTTTGAGATGGGTTAAGCGATTTCTTAATATAGGACTGACACTAAATTATACAAAAAGGTATCAAATATAAAAAGTTTCAAAGATAACATTACGAATGTTAACAAAATTGTTTAAAAAATTTATAATAATTACAGTAATAAAATACAAAGTACTAATGTATATATGGTCTATAACAACGTAGGTGTAACGGATATAAAACAAAATGTACACGGTCACAGTATGTCAGTCTCGTAAACCTTATTAGTAGTGGCCAACGCGTCAGGCACTGTCTCATTAGGACTTTGTTGCTCTGTTGGTAAATCGTTCTGTTTCTTTTTACTTTCTCCCGCTAAATGTGTCATACTGCCGGACATATTCGCTGGTGCTAGATTAAGATTTAATTTGGTGAGGAGGTTTGATTCACTACCAGTTTTTTTTAGATCTGGTTGAGCGTTAAGCGGTAATGTGGGACCGCTGCGTTGGATCATTTGCAGTCTAGCGTATTGTTCCTGTAGTGCCTTTTGTTTTTTAAGGAGCTCCTGGTGGCGCTGTTCTAGGAGAGCTTGACGCGAGGCGTTTTTGTCATCGTTGATTTCAGCGGTGTGTGTTAGGCAAGTGGGTGAGCGGAGGGAGTGCGGCGAAGGGGGCGAGGGTGGTGAGGTTGGTGAGGCCAACGGGGAGCGGGAGGTGGTGCGGGGCGGCGGCGGCGGCGGGGCGCGGCGGACGGCCATTGCTAGAAGTTCAGGATGTCGCTCCGGTACTGGAGGCTTCGGAGGGTGTTGGCCGCGAGCACGTACCGGGGGCGAAGCATCCGTGTCGCTGCCGCTGGGGTAAGAGTGAAGGCGGCGTAGAGGAGCGTCTCGGGGGTCGCCGCGCCCGCCGCGTTCCGCCGGTTTGGCGAAAGTTTGCAGTTCATCTAGTAACGCATCGAGGGCGTTCTCTGGCCGCAGCTCCGTTGCTCCCCGGGGCGCAGCACCTCGCCCGCCGCTGGCGGCCTGCGTACCATTCCACCCACTTCTAACTTTGTCCAGCGAGCTTCATGGAAGTCAACGACGATTTTGCAATTTTAATTACAGATCATGAAGCCGATTACATTATACTTATCTAGAGTCCCACGTGAATTGCAACATCGCCGTTTTTATCGGAAAACATAAATACTTACTTGACAGAAACATCGAAAACAATCATTCAATTAGTACGATCCATTAAGAACACTCAGTATTCACAGTAATGTATAGAGCTAAATGTCTTAATGCGACCACAATCATTCAAAGTAATAAAAATGAATAAATGGCTATTGTCCATCCTTTGCCGTTGAATAGATTTGTTATAGGACGACGATTTTTAAATAAAACTAATGAGGTGATAGTTTAAGACATATCTATTCGACGGCAAAAACTAAACAAAAAAATGTGTCGAGCCTTTGTCTTGTGGTAAGTAGAGCCGATATGATGTTTGTAAACGGACAGGGCTTATAGGCGAAGAGATAAATGTAAAATATATATTAGAGGATACGTAGATATTGGTTAAGGCAAAAAAGATATTACACAAGTACTTTATGTGTCGAATAAAATGCATGAATATTTAAAGAATAATTTCACTCTTAACAATTGTGATGATTTTGCCATTAGTCAAAAATTTAAACATACGTGTACAAAGTGACTTCAACAATGTCTACCTACTCAAAAAAGCTATTTAAAATTTAATCTCAATACAAGAACTAAATATAGAAGCTGGAGTGAACTGCATTCTACACAATTGTCTATAATACATTATTTCAATTTATAGTGCTTTATATGGAAGAATTATATATTGTAATAATTATAATTATTTTCAAAGCATATGAAATTTTGATATGTTACCTGTGCTCCGGATGCGTGGGTTAGTCATTGTTACCAAATACTTCGATACATAGAATTAACAGCAAACGGGAAGGAGATGTAAGATAATGTCCGTTAGTTGATGGTGTGATGTGGAGTGTACGGGATTGGTACAGAAATGAGAAGATTTCAGTAAGAAAGAAAGAGGGATACTGTTAGGGAGGATAGTAAAGTTAAAAAGTTATCGAAAGGATTTTTGTTGGTTGGATTTCTAATGGATAATTGAGGTTTTGTTTTGTAAGCTGCTTCTGCTATCGAGAACGGGCTGCAACAAAAATAAAAACAGGGGGATGCACTAACTATTTACGAAGCCACTTCAAAATAATACCATGCTATTAATTTCTAAGATACTACAGAGTGATTTTGTGCCCAAATTTTTAATTTCATATATCCAGGAGGTTTAAAATTAATATGTTAAATAAAAAAATACAATTATTTATGGATAATTTAAACTAACATACCTGGATAAGTGTAATACAAATAATTAATTATGGATCTTTATAATTTTATACACACATTTGCATGCCACTTTACACTTCAAAAAGCTTTGACCAAAATGCTCCAAATATAATTCATTTAATATATGAGTTTGTTAACAAATACTGTTTTGATAATTGATGAAAATATAAAGAATTAATTTAAATTCAGTCATCACTTTCAAGATTTTAGACGTGAGTAGTATTTGTTAGCAATTTTATTTAACGTTGACAGCCCTAGCATGCGACACCCCGTAAAATAAGGTGTTTGCGGAGATTAATATTGCGAGTAAAATAATTATAGCCGAACACTTTAATATAAATACATGTATAATGAAAGCATGCGTACCCATTCATTCAATATTGTCTGAACTGGAAAGAAATATGCAGAAAACTATGAGTAAATGATTCGATTGAAGCTATTTATAATTGCCATGATGTTGCTGAAGCATCACGTGACAATGTGCAACATAGCAGATAGATAGCGATGTTGTTATCGTTTATATAAAAAGAAGATGAATATTAAAAAAGAAAAGAAAAATATAACAAGAAAAGTAAATAAGTACTGATGTGTAATAAAAATATACAAACATATTTATAAAACGTCGTTTATGAATAATAATAATAAAAATAGTTATAATAATAATAACAATAAAAGTATGGATATATTACGAAGAGATGTATTACTCGGTAAGAACTATAGCTTCTTTGAAGTATTGGCTCTGTCTCCAGGCGAACTGACGGGTACCATCACGGAAAAAGACGGGAAAAAACATCAATAACAAAATTTTATTATAATCATTCAAATATAAGAAGTGTTCATCACCCGAGTTACAAACAACGTAACGTAACGCCCATTCGATAGCTCTGTTAAAAGTATTCGTTAATCAGACGATAAATATATCGATTCATGCTGATCTAAAGCAATGTGACAGCTTATTTCCATTCACTTACATCATGTAAGGTTTCGTTATCGTTAATATATAATATCATTACATAAATAATGAAATTTGTGTAAAATATCTAGATTACCATTGATATATTCATTAAAATTGGCATTATTTTCCTAAAGCAACGACAAAAAATGCAACGTTTATGGATGGTGCATTAGTTGCAGGGTTTGTGCAAAATAATTGAAATTTGATAGTATTCTGTTTTACGTCATGCTCTGTCCTTGGATGGGGCAGGAAAATGTTCTATAATATATAGCATGGCATATTATAATTTCGCTTTTTTATATTGGATTTTATTGTAAGAAAAGCTGTCACCACAATAAAGACGACGTGACAGTAATGTAGCAAGTCGAATATTTAATAAATTCAATTTTAATGAAATAATAATCTTATCTCAATAAAAAAAAACTTACAAACACATTTACAGTCATATATACATATATTTATATGTGTGTATATATACAATATTATAAATTATTTATAAATAATTAATATACATAGTAATACACAAAATAAAAAACAAATTTTCAAAGACATTACAAAGAGAAAGTGACAGAGAATGACGCATATTTGTATTAAACGAAGTTTTGATTTTTTATATGCCAATTTTCTTTTCTAAACGTTTCTTTAAAAAAATATATATGAATGTTTAATAGATTTTGGATCAGGGCCGAATTGTTTATACGTCCAGAATACATAGGGTCATAATAAATTGATAGCTTTCAGCATTCCTTAAAATAAATCCTAAAGTGGGAGAAGAAAAAATAACATGCATGACTTACAAAACATAATTTGTTTTACTTAAATAAACAGCTAAGGTATTTATAAGAGTAGGAGTAAATAAATTATTTATTAATTAGACGGACTCATATAAAGGGCTGCGTGCAATCATGATATTAAGAACAGGAGCGAAAAATTATTTGAAGTCGCATCAACTAGTAAGTCTACAAGCAACTAGGGTTAAATTAAAATACAAATGAACTCAAGACGAACACTCCGCAAAATAATGGAAGTGTCGGAAAAAAATGCAAATTTTAAACCTTTGGCAAACCTGCAATTGTTAAGCGGTTATGCTAATTAAAATGATTGCTGGGCAATAAATAATGTTGTCAGCTTGACCTTCACAAAAATTAATATCAGATATAAATTAGACTTTTGTTTTAAAAATTGGAAGAAATATTCTTTCAGATCAATATGAATCCTTTTAAAATTAGTTTAGTTTTTATCATAAGTATTATTCTCTAGTGAAATCAAAGCACGTCAGTGTTTGTTAGATTGACACAACATCCAATCCAGTACGAAACAGATTTCGTAATGTTTTTCGTTAACACGAACTGAATATTTTCTTCCAAAATGGTTAAACAAATTTTTTAGCAATCAAATATTTGATTGAACAACAAAGCTAACAACCTTGTTGGTGGGCGCACTTGTACATGCGGTTTCAGAAGTATATTCCTCAGATGAGGGGCCCACAGTGATGGAGCTCTGGGATGAGCTTGGAGACACGCGGCCGTCGGCGACCGGCAGGCGTTGTTCTTGAACGCAAGCCAACCTTCATCACGAAAAAGTAGACCATGTATAGAGAAAATTTACTTACATTTGCTTTTCCTGTGACTACACTTAAGAAAGTTTATAATATTTTTATTTGTTGCAAAATACTCTATTGGTTTTAATACTTGATCTACAATTCTCACGGTGAATAAAATGTACTTACCTCTTTAAAGTCACAAGCGTGCCTGTCAATTTTTTGCAGCGACGCAAAGCAAGCTCCAACCGCTCTGGTTCGTCTTCAAGCATTTTCTCCTTACGGACCACCTGCAAGAACAAATTTGTAGACTTACCAATAGGAATATGGGTATTATAAAGCTTTAGGCGTTACCAATAGAAAATATTGCGAGTTGATACAAGCATAATGGCCCTTAGCACTACTCGCTCCCAGTTACATGAGGGTAGATTAAAATTTATATCTCTAAAACTCCTTAGTTTAGTCTCATTTATTCTACATTTTTTAGGTTAATTTCTTTTAAATCCTAGTGTGCAAATGTTTTATAAAATAAAAATGTTATAAGTCATGAATACAAAACATCAAATAATATTGGTAGTATCATTAAGATGCCAATTTTTATTTTGATCAGAATTCGCCGATAAAATCAGTTACAGGATAAAAATTTGACTATTACGTTACACCATCTTTCCTCACCTTTTCCATTTCTCCAGCAAGCTTAGTTTTCATTGTTTCTTGAAGAATCGGGAATTTAAGTTTCCAGTCTGCAACGGTTTTGCTGCTCTTGGAGAGCACCATTGCAATGCGCTCGATGTCCGCCATATTGACGCGTGTTTCCCTGCAACTCGTGTGAAAATTACTCAATATTTTATTTATCGATATGAAAATATTTTATATTTAATCATCCCAAATAATTGTCAAGATAATTAAAACTATAGTACCTATTTGCCGCTTGGCCGCGCAGACGTTCAACTGTGGCTTCTAATTCATACAAATCGTTCTCCAATAGCAGCATATCCTGGCGATAGATCTCCTCTTCGCGAGTTAATTGCTGGGATAAAATGTAAAATTTTCATAAGATATATTTAATATTATATGGTGCAAAGAAAATAGAAAGCGATTTTTATAATTTTGTAGCGATGCTAAAAAAATATTATATTTTTTAATAAATATTACCGAGTCTGGATCCTCCTGACAAAAACTCGCAGCGATGGCACCTATTTTTGTAATGGTATCGGCCATCAATTGCCTCATCTGCATGGATTGATTTAAAGTAGACCGACGAAGATTGCGAGTCTGTGGATAAACACACCATACTCGTACAACAGACTAGATTCACGTTGGAGGTATAAACAATTCGCAGTTGCTCATCACTTCGCTTACACTTATACTTTTGCAACGCGTATGCAATGTGTTTAATAGATTTATACCTCAATACGAAGATCGCGGCTTTGCTTCTGGAGAGACCGTAGTTGGTTAAAGAAATCTGGATTGACGTTAAGAGTACAGGTCTTCTGAGGTGGCAAGGGAAGCTGCTGGCCCACGAGTCCAACTGGCTTGGGAGGTGGGGCAGGTTTCAAGCGATCGCGTTCTAAAAAAGAAGCGAGGTCTATTGTTTATACACATTCTAAGAAACGTTCGATTTTTCATACCTAGTTATACACACAAGTGTTTCTTGCTAGAAAGATTGACGAAAAACCGAAGTTACAGATGGCAAAGGGCCAGGCATTTTCAATAGTTAATTAATAATTGGGTTCTGATTATGTTTAAATTTGAAAAGACGGTAAGCTATTACAGTATTTCATGTTAAATCAAAGCAACCAACTAATATCAAGATAAAAGGCAACCATATCAATCAAAAAGTTTACCTTGAGATGATGTCCTCGGCAATGTAGATGACTTGATTGCCGGTTTTGTTGGTTTTGTATCAGCTTGTTATGGCAAAGAAGTAAGCGGAAAGAAATCAAATACAAGAATTATGAATATGGTTATGATTGTAACTACGAGAAGAGGAAGACAGTTATTATAGATTTTTTGCAGTCCAAGAACGAATAAATTTACGCCATTATGAGATATCACGCACCCATATAGCACGCAAGCACTCTCTCTCTCTCTCTCATTGTAGAGTACTTAAATTTTTATTTTCTGTCCGACGTTTAAATTAATATTGCAATGATTATTCTTTCTTGGAGTTGTATTCTCTGTGATTTTGTATGTGGCGACCCTACATTCAATGTTAAATAAAAAAAGATCGTACCAAATGTAACTAAATTGAACACATAACCAAGGAATAAAATCATAGCGTACTCTGATTGTACCAACGAAACACTTACTTAGTCTGGTATATTAATGCTCTGCACATTCGTTGTGTGCGATAAGTAATAGGAATGTTTGTTGTTAAAATGGAAAGATATCGATAGTGGGAGATTATATGTTAAAACGAATGTTACGCCAGCGAAATAAAATATTGTATAAACCATCACCTGACATAAATAAACATATAATTAATTTACTGATAGCTACTTTCAAATGTACGACTGATGTACAAATTTTTTTTAAGTTATTTATTACAATTGATACGCTTACCTGAGTGTTGAGGCGAATGCTGTTTGGGAGAATTCATATCTGGTGGGTCATCGCTAAAGGATACCGATTTCTCAAAAGAGACAGATTTTTCTGAAAGCATAAATTGTTTTTTAAAGAAATTGTATTAGATTTACTTTTTCGTATTTTGCCAAAAGACACAAGACGATAAGCCAATAGGTCGTGCTAGTTAGGGACACTGGAATCTGTAGAAGTTATACTTCCAAAAGTGCAAGAGTTCAATTATAAATACATTATTGAAATAACTTGGTGCTTCAAAATTAGTGTCCATATTTATATTACAGGGAAGAAATTAATATAAATTTATTTTGTCAAACCTTGCTGCAGTAAAAATTTTGTATTCAAATAATTCGAAATAGAAAAGTGTTTTTTTTCCAGTTTAATGAAAGTATTGATGAGGGTGCGGGTTTAAATTATATGACTAGTACGTTAAAATTAACAAACACATTTTAAGGCAAAACAATGGTTTAGACATTACGCAATATGCATACATGACTTACATGCCTTTTAATACTCAATAACATTATAAAACACATTACGTTACATATTTCATACCCTAAAAAATGAAGATAACTGCTAAGCATGTTTATGATCAAAATACTCATCTATCTACAAATATCTTAAAAGGCAAGTCTCACGATCATGACTACAAGATAACTTGAGGAAGCGGTAATTATTACAAGACTGTTTCAATTTCGTTTTTGTCCAACGATTTGAAACGTATCATGATTTTGATGCATACAATGATTCTGACTGTTATTGAATATTTTCAATCGTCTTAACGCCGGTAACAAGAAATTACACGAGTCAGTAAGCAAGCGTACTGCGTGATAACAAATGTTGAGTGCTTAATGCATCGCGAATGTAAATTTTGCGTAAAAGGAAATTTCCCGAATTGCAGTGACGTATAGATGATGCTCGTTGTTCAAGAGCCACTAATAGAGTGAAAGTGGCACTTTCCCTATACACATACCAAGAAGCGCGGAAGAAGCGCACTATAAGGACAACATATTAACTGACTGGCTAATAGAATGTGGTGGAATGCATAATTTGCGGTTGCCATTAATAGAGTCTTCTAGCTGATTAAATATATTTTATCTTAATTTGTAATATCTTAAATTTATCAGGTTTCATTATAAGGGAAACGAATATAACAAAAAAAATATCATTAGCAATGCATCAGCATCTTGTCTGGCCGCGTTCAATCACACTTACGAAATCTGTCTTTGCCTAATTTTGGAGGTCTCTCGGTGCTGGCAAATCGTGCTGCATCTGAATGTAGGAAAACGCAAGCTACATTAACCAACAAACCTGTCATAGTCCTATCATACGATAACACGATGCTTAAATTTTAAAACATTTTGAAACGCCATCATATTATACTAACATAACGTTAGAACTAAATAAATATGTATCTTAATTAAACGGTTATGCTCTAATTATGACAAGTATATAATTATTGTAATGTTGACTAACATGGGACGAAGACAATTAACGCGCATTGTTTCGCAGGTGAGACACGTTCCGCTGATATATTTCCATGCAGAAATCCTTTTAAAACGTTAAAAGTGTAAATGATGTCTTTAATTACCTTGCGTGGTTGGTCTTGCAGCGTAGGGTTGATACTCTTGCCTAGGAGCGACAGCTGGAGGTGCAGGTACCACCGCTGGGACTTGCAGCGCCTTCTGTACGAGTCCCGTGAGGTTTGCGAGCTGACGTTCCATTTTCTCTACGCGGAGACGCTGCATATCTTCTAGTGGTGCGCCAAGCCTTTAACGTATAATTTAGGAAATCGAACACTTGAAGAATTTAGTAAGGAAATATCGCCAGCTTAATATCGCAGGGTTCTTCATTATTGTGGCCACAATATCGCACAGCGTAGCAATGTTAGTTTATACCAAATGTTTACCTTTCGTATGGGCCCGGCCGCGGCATGGGCCGAGGTGCTGTTGTTATTGCATTTACGCCATACATTTGGTATGCATCATCTATTATCACCGAGTCACTGTAGAAATAAACAATTGTGTGTAATATAATGCAACACTTACAAACAACAGAATACTAATTTGTAATGATTATACTTGGCTTCTTCGTCAATAACTGGAGCGATTCCAGTCCTTCCTGCAGATGGTCCAAGAAATTGAGTGTAATAAGGATCTTCATAAGGCCGTGGCGCGCTTCGCTCGGGAGACGACATATATCCATCACCAGAATGAGCTTCAGAAATAATATAATATGTGATTTTTATTAATTTTTTTACAGCACATTTCTCTAAACATCGAGAGTACAATATCAAAGGAGATGGGATGATCAACGCAAGAAATTAAAAGTACCTATTAAATACAAATTAATTAAAACAACACAGTTAATTTCAATTTAATGCATACAGATTGCAGAAAAGAATAAAGCCTAGGCCTAAAAATAATATAGTAAACGAAAAAATATCTTTTAAGACGCGCAGAGTGTTGCTGGTAGCAAACAAAAAATGTACTTACTTTTAATTAGTTTGTACCCCAGTAACCGGATTTCATACATTTTTCATATCTGTCTGTATTATCAATATTTTGAAAATTTTGCAACATGTTAAAATATTTAAAAAATCGTGACATCCCACGTAGAGAGCGTTTAGTGTTTACATGGTAAAATCGTTTTGTGTACACATCGTTAGCAAAATTAAGCTTGAAGCAAAAGTTATGTTCTAAGCAAACAAACAAAGCGCGTCGACAGGAGGCCGGGGTTACCAGGGATAGAGTATAGTTGGTCGGTACCGCGAGGGCATTCGGCTGTAGCAAAGGGGAAACACCGCTCCGATCCGCTTCCCGGGATGTACGAGCGGACCGGTTTGCTGGGCGCTGTAGGACCTATATACACATTTTTTTAACAAAAACCCTACATATTTTCGCGACCTTCATCTAGAAGAGAGTTACCAAGATACCAAAAACTTGAATTGGTTTTAGTTCTTCAAATAAGTTTTATATCCTCTTATTACCTGGTGGCAAGGCTTTGACTCGATCAGCTGGAACAGGGGGAGCAGCAGGAGAAAAAGCGCGAAGAAGAGACCCGCCACGCGGAAGGGTACTAGGAGCAGGAGTGCCCATGTAGTAAGCTGGTGCCTTTACCTTAAACAATAAAGATATTAATTTAATATACAATTTATTCACTAACAATATAACATCATATTATCATTCGAGCGGAAATTAACGTAACACGACGGGAATATTTCAATTGAAATAAGTTATTCTGCTAGACAGTTCATGCGTCAGTGAGCATCATACATGGGATATAATTATAAATATTGATTGCAAGCCTTGTAGAAAATAACGTCTCTCAATGCTACTTATGCTGATTTTTTAGTATAATAATGTATATTTTCTAACTAAATTAATTAAATACGGAGAAATAAAAGAATAAAACGACGAAATATTATATCAATAAAATCAAAGGATCATATGTGGTGAACTGTTTTAAAATTGGGTCAAGCTAGACATTAAAGAGTTCGATATTTCCAGTACCCGGTACTGAATTCGTTTAAAGCATGTTCTCTTTGTATTTCAAAACGAATGTCTTTTGACAAATTTTAATCAATACTGGAGTATTAACGAATAAATCGCCGTACACCGATATATGTTTATATGAAAATATAAACGCATTCTATTAGAATAAAATAATTATGTCTTTCCTTATTAGTTTTGGTACTATCGTATATAATATTTGATGTTATTCTAAAAATGGAATGATCGATAATTATTAATTAAAAATATTTAAATTATCACAAAAAGTATCCCAGGTTTATGTAGGTATAGTCCAATATCAGACCAATATTGTCTCTATTTATTTTCACATACGAATAGAGTTCATTTGTTTGTATTTAGTAAGACAAAACGCATTTGTTTGGCAAAGAATTCCAGCGAACGATACCATATTCAAATATTTTGTTTATCTTTCAATGTTCGATCGCGTTCCAAAATATTTCTCTTGTGATATTGAATTTTCTTTGATAATAAAAAATATTATGCATTTTTCCCGTATGTGAATATTGTTATCTATTGCTATTTGAAGCAACTGAAAATAACAATTCTACTCGATTCATTCTTTTATTGTAATACGTAGTTTTTTTCAAAGCGTTTTCTACATAATCTCAATACAAATAACGATGTATATATATATACGTGATAACGTCTGACATAGAACTAAAATATGTATAATGTACACTGGGCACATAGTAATAAATTATGTTTTTGTATTTTTAAGATTTTTATTATTATTGTTATTGTATTATTTATATTGTTTGCATCGTTTACAAACAATATCACTGTAATAACAACAACGTAACTATCGACGTATCATTTGACTTTTTGTTATCCCGTAGAAAGCACGATATCTCTTAGACATTGCAGTATAATTGAGTAGTTGTGGTGGAACGAGAAATCCTGTATTAAAGAAAGGTTAGTGTTTGAAGATTAAATTATCCAGAGAAAATTACAAAGTGTCAAGAACTATACGTAAAACATATCAAGAAGTTTGGTTTATTATTCTAAGATGTACTGTTATATTATATTCTAAGTATATAAAATGTTTTCTTTAAACACGTCTGTTAAAGATCTTACCAAGCAGATTACACTTAACTTTGTTTTGCAGTTTTACACAGTGGTGATTACGGAATATTTAAGATATTCGAAAGAAAAATTACCGCGTGTATACTTCCGACCTTGACAAATATTTACAGATATTTTTTTTGAGCTCCATAAGAAATTTAACAAACAGATAGTTGAACAGTTGACAGTTTAATAAAATAAAAATGTTCAGAATTATTTTATATATAAAAAAAATAAGATTTTGAAATCACACAACAGTTATAAGTATTTCTCTATAACAAAATACATTACTATAAAAAAAATTAAATATTTTTTGTGACAACAGTACCTTTTTTTAAATATATTTATATATTTGCAGCTATATTTTGAGCTGTTTATAACCTTTTCTACGTACACATATATTTTAAATATGCAATAGATTAAATTCAATATTCTGAAAACACTTTTAAAATTTTTATTGGAAAACCAGTAACGAAAGCCGATTTTCGTTCTGATAACATATTCTATGAATTGTGTTTTATTTAAAAGCGCTTCAAAATGGATTTGAAACGAGCGTTATTATTTTAAACTATTTTTAAGCATATCCCATCGACCTAAACAATCACACTTAAAGTCTCTAACATAAATCTGTATAATAAATAAAGAGTTATTAAATAACAGCAGTTCCTAATTAGAATAATCACAGTTTACCACCAGTTTGTTCCGATTAATTTTATATGTCATTTCAGTAGTAGCAACAGACAGACTACAAGATATTGAGATAGTTAAAAGAAATAGTGTTTGAGGTACAGATCTACTGCTTTTTAATTTTAATAACTTGCGATTGCATTATGTGAGAGAAAGAACTATATTGTGTACAATATGGTTCTATAGTGTGTATTGACTATAATGTCGATTACAATACAAGCATTATAAAATATTTTTTCTTTTTAAGTTATTCCTTCATTATTATAATAATGTATAGGAGCCTAGCGAATCAATGTAAATTTTTTTTCACCATAGTTTTAAAATGATTATGTACAAATATTAAAAAGGAAAGTTTTGTTACGAATGTTGAAATTTACCTTTATGATTTCAGATACCGAAGGATCGTCATGTCATTAAAGTTTGTGCTGATATTATTCATAGTCTCCACTGCCGATTCCATAAATCGACCAGTCTACAAAATTGTTTTAGCCCAAAAAGGATACACGCAGGTTGGTTTTATGTTCATATTAGTAAAAATAGATTCTTATATTCGTTGATAATCTTACCCTCTGTTTTAAAGGAAATACGTTTCTTAATATTTTTCATAGACACCTTAGTTATTTGTAATAATTAATTATTTGCAGTTTCTTCAATATGACATCGAAACTCCACCTATAAGAGAATTCACATTCTGTACATGGATTCGTGTTTCTGACCTCTCCAATGATCAGTCCTTGTTTACTTATGTTGGTAGGTATGAAAATTTATCAAGAAGAAAAATAAATATTTTTATTTTCTTATTTTTATTTCATTGACAACTGTCTTTTCTTTTTGTGCGAGTTGTTTGTAAATATTTATGTATGTTTATTTGTATTGTTCCAAACATTTCATCAAGTTATAAATATTTTCGATTTTGCACTCTGCGTCAAAAACTTAATTTAAAACATAAATCTACTGATCCTCTTAAACTCATCAAATTACACAAATTTGATAATGTTATTATGTATTTTCGACAAGTTTATTTAAATATTACTTTACAATTTATGATATCGTAAGTTAACAAGTTATATTGTAATATTTAGAAGTCATTTTACGTAACATGTAATAATTTATAATAATTATTATTTTACTCAAATAGAACAGCAATAAAATTAATTACAAGTGGATAATTATCGAATTCACGGTCTATTTATGAAATAGAAATACGCTTGCTAATTTGTGGTATATTTTTTGTAGCGAACGGTAATAATCGATTGGTAAGGCTATGGCTGGACACTGGTGGTAAGCACATAAATATTGCCATAAATGACAAGAAATCATCGAGTGTCTTAGTCAATATGACAAAAGATATATGGCACCACGTTTGTTTTTCTTATCAATCAGACTATGGAGCTTGGGCGCTCTACCTCGATGGCCGACTAACACATTGCGAGACAGCGCAAAGTGTAAGCAAGGATTTATTATGTTTTGTAATACTACATTTGGGTCACGAATTTAATACCTGATGCCTAGAAGATATAAAAGTAGAAACTAAGTATCTTAAGGTCATATTCATATTTGACAGTTATTGATTAACATCGCTCTAAGATCAAGTAGTTGACCTCGAGAGCATTAACTCACAAAACGAAGTCTTCACAAAAGTAATAATATTAATATGATTTCAATCGTAACTTCTACACTTAACTGTCGATTATATTCCTTACAGCTCTATGGGTATGTATTACCAGCTGGTGGCAGTGTGATTATTGGTTATGGGACAGGTGCTAATGGTAAATCATATTATGAATTCCAATTAAATCCAATTCTACTTGAATAGTTATTGTATATATAATCAATTGTATTTAAATTCAAGGCACACCAAATGGATTTGAAGGTGAAGTATTTGGAGTCAATATGATATTGTCGTCAACTATAGAAAGAAATTACACGATAAAAAGAGATCCACATTATCGTCAGAAAGGTTTCCGCAAAAATAGAGTCGTAACCAACAGTAATATTAAATACATTGTGCTAGATCATGAAACTATGGATCTGTCAACTTCCACAACTACGCCACAAAAGTCTTTAACCATTAACAAAAATAATAGCTTTGACAAAATAAAACATCCGTACACTTTCACGGAATACGGTGATAAACATCATGTTAGTGATGATAGAACAGAAGCTACTGATTTGTCAAATGAAAAGGAAATAATTGATTTTCCTTCTAATAATAAGAAACGTTTGGATAACGATAACGACCATATTAGCTTTTGGAATCTTGTGAATAGTGCTGGAAAAGTGGAGAGAAAGAGAGTCAAAAGTACTGAGCTCTTTAGTTCCGATACGAAAGATCTACCCGCAGCATCCCATTTTGAAACACCCCCATCTCCTATTTCATTTCATTTTAAGCCTAGGCAGCCGTCAGAGATGTCTTTTTATGATTTAAATGAAAATAAAACTGGTATAAATAAAAAAGGGTTACCCAGTAGTAAGGACTATGAAACACCATCAATAAACATTCAACCTACTCCTGATAAAAATCACAAAGTTTACGGTCAGTGGACAAGTTCTAAATTCGCTAATAACGTTTTAAATTATATAAAGAAGGCAAATTTAAAACATAGAGAACAGAAGAAAATTCCATCTACGATACCCCTTTTGAAACTAACGGATTCATTTCCGTACGCTTCCGACTTTAAAATGTCTAAAGTTCGTCCTCAGCATATCTTTCAAAAACGGAAGTTTATTGATACTCACAGTATTAAAAAACGTGGTATAAATCCACCAAGAAAGTTAAAGAATTTGGAAGATGACATAGAAAATCACAAAATGGAAGATCACATTAGAAACCAACCAAAACTTATAAAAGTTATCAATGAAGGTGAACCTGATCAAAGAAAAACACTTCGATATTATAGAAACGTAGACAATCATGTATATAGTAAAAAAATATTTAGTACCAAATTCGGTAAAGCGCAACCTTTTCCAATGACTTCAAAAGTAAACAAGAATCTTCCCTCTTTTGATTTTTATAAAACGAGTAATTTGATGACTATACTTCCGTTTTTAAAATCATCAGAATATTTTGTGGATGAATATGATAAAATGAAGTCTACAAGTGGGAATTATGTGAATACGAAGAATTTATCCGATGGTAATAAGTGGCATAACGTGATGTCATACAATAATGATTTTACACCAAGGAAAATTGATGTGAAATCTGGAAAAATTACTAATAACAATGATATAGACGGAAGGATAGCTGATGCCAACAAAAGAAATCCCTCTTTAAGACTGAAGTATATGCCAGATAACCATAAAGTTGTGAAAAATGTTGATGATGATGATGCTATGATCGAAGGGAGAGCGCTGGCTTTAAAAATTTCCAATTCATCTGACACGAAATCTGATTCTGTATCGATTTTAAAATACAATCACGGATATCTTCCCAACCAACAGAATCAGCACAATCTCAATAGTAAAATTCTAAACAGCAAAATAGATTTAGATCAGATGACTTTTGATCAGCGTGTTAAAATAGGTAATACACTAAACGAACGTCAAGCTATTGGTGGTGATATGAGAGAAACGAAAGAAAGTTCCGAAGAAGGTGATGATGACATTTCCAATGTAAATAGATATAGATCAGATAGCGCAAACAAAAATGTTAGCGTATCACCGTCACTGGGTTCAAAAATTTGCAAAAACGTTGAACTGTTTGACAGATTCTTTTACATCCAACCTGACGGAAGTGTCGATGTAACGGATATAATATCTCCAGTAAAAGAAAAAAATGTAGCAATAGCATTCATAGTTCAGAACTACAAAAAATGCTCTACTAAGGATTCTGAGTTTGAAAGTAATCCTTTACTTTTTATCGAATGGAGTAAAACCCCAGTCAGGCTATTTGGCGGCGCTTATTCAAAACGGACTACAGATCTATGCGGGTTCTTTTGATTTTACGTTTCTTTTAATTATTATATTACTTTAAAATAAGCAACAAGTGTTAGTTGAATAAAATGAAATGCGAATAATTTAAAGTTTAATGTTATCGTGATTATTTTTTAAATAAAATTAACAATTCGTAATGTAAATGAAATTTAGAATTTTACCAATACTTTAAGATTTTCCTTCTTTAATAACTGTGATGCCATTCTTAAAAAGTCTTGATGATTCTTCAAATAAATAGTTTCACTTACAATAATTTTTCTTCCTTATTTTATCGATCTGTTACTCAAAACCTTCACCGTTTTGTCTTTGGAATTTGTTGAATAAAATGGTAATCTGAATTTTATTAAAACCTTTCATTCAGTAATTGTGTGAAAGTAGAAGGTCGTTTTTTAATTCTAAACAAACATTCCCCCTATAATAAAGTCAATTCGGTTACATAATCAATATTGGTTATTCTATCATGATTAAAAAAGGAATGGATGGTAACTGGAGGCATAAATGATTCTTACTATAAAAATAGGTCTTCCTATTCGGCATATAATTAAATATCTTATATCTTTTTTAATTTAAACCAGTCTTAAAGTAATTATTTTAGAGATTAACAGTACTAAGAGTTGGTTTCAACAATTATTCTGTCACACCAACCGGTAATAGATACTTTAACTTTTTATAACCTTCTTCAACTGTCGGTTGCAAAACATTTGTAATAAAAAATTACAACTTATTTTTAAGTTATCCTTGAACAGAAATGTTTCGAGTTTCAATGGATTTATATTTATATATTGAAATAATTACATTAAAGGACGGATATTAAAATATATAAACGGTTTTATATTCACTTTCCCCTTATATAACAAAAGTTTACTGCCTACTTTATAGATTTCATAAGTTGCTTTATACATTTAACAACGATTATCAAAACATATATCAAAACTATATAACTTTCTCGTTTGTTACAAATTTTACTTATCATATAGATTACAAGACTACCGGTTGGGAATAAATTCAAAGGCTTCTATTAGTCAATTTCAATGTGCTTAAAGTAATGACAATGTTATAGCTTCGAATTATCTTACAAAGTATCGAGGACATTTCCGTAAAGTCCACTTTAAATATAATGTTCTTATATATGGCCTGGGATGTTATGCTTGTTTTACAAAGTAATTTATAAGTGAATGCAGTATATAGGATTTGGAGCGTGTATTCCGCAATGTCCGCCAGACTCTCGCTCTTGGTTCACGATTTTATTTATTCGTGTAGTAAAAAGTGTCCTTACTTTTTGTAAAAAAAACTAGTCGCAAAAAATATAAAAACAGTCAGATAGGAACTGAAATAATTACAACATACAGTGATATTAAAAGAAATTATAACGTTGTTGTCGCTGAGATAAAAATGCTGTCTTTAGATGTGAGTATTTGTACGAAAATATAAAGTAAGTAAAACAAATTCAGCGTCTCAAATTTTGTGTTAAAAACTTACGATTACTTACGACGAATATCGATTGAAAATAATTTACGCCTGGAAATAATGCTGTTACGTCCATTAAAACATAACTAAATGAGTACTTTTCATATTAAACACTTACAAAATATTTGATTTAGATATCGTAATATTAAGAATAAGAAAATATATTTTTTAGGAAGTAATGTTATTTTGTTTTATTATTATTGTTATATAAGAAGACTTTATGATCAAAGCAGACAAATCTAACAGCAGCGCCTGAATCAAGTTGACTTTTTTGAATTAATAATTACTAAAGCCTAAGATATTAGAAATATCGTGATATTCAATTGATAGAGAAAAGTTCAATGACCCAACAATTTTAGAAGCGCCCGATAAATTAACAGAATTATAAATAAATGTCCTTATATAATATTACGAAAATCTATATAAACGTTATATTAATTAAACACAAATATTGAAGTATCATAAAATATGTCGTAAAAATATTTTGTGCGACCCAATGTGCATTTGCATAATATTGCATTCTCGCAACGTCGGAAGTTACTAAATTGGAACATTTAAAGCAATGTCCCAAACAAGATTTGAGACGAAACAATTTTAAGACAATTCTAAGTACGAACGACGTGTTTTATTACAGCCGATACACATTACACAAGGATTTTATAATTAAAACAGTTATTAAAACTTAATTAATGAATTCTAGCACTGAATGTTACATAATAGGTTTTGCATAACGTCCTCAGGACGATAATATCAGGATTAATAGGTATCAATTGTCAACGATGCCGTATTAATTGTATTTAAGTCACGACTGTCTGACTACGGTCGTTATGCGTTAATCCGTTTGTCTCTGCCGGGTCTAGGTGCAAATGTAATATACATATTCATATACACATATATATGTATATATATATATATGTATGTATATATATTTACAATTTCTCTGTACTTATGAAATGGAACACCAACAGGTTTTAAGTAATTTCATGTCGATTCAAATTGTAACAAGAGGAGTTATGAGGACATTAGAATTTCTTTAAATTCAATATTTCGGCCAGCTGTCACAAAATGAAAATGTTTGACACCTTTCATACTTATTACGTAACGACGTGAATATAAAAATTGCCGAACAACGATCTTATATAATTTTGATATTATATATCAAATTGCTATTCATTATTTTGCCATACACTAATTTGAGCTGCACATTCTTATCTTTTTTTTTAGTTTATTTTCTTTTTGCATTCGGTTATTTCATTCGCAATAGTTGCACACTGGAAACGAGATTTGCCATCACAGACGCTCAGCCGGACAACTTTAAAATATATGTACATTATGATGCTTTAACGAACTATGTTCCTGTAATTAATATTCGAGTATAATAAAATATTATATATTAAACATGTAATAGATTAACCATATAAATGTTTTGAATTTATAATCGTATCGACATAAGCGGGAAGAGAAAGTGATACAATTTTTTTTATCATTTTGCCTCCACGCACCGACAATCATATTACTTCTTGTGTTTGATATGAACTTACATAACGTGCTGTCAAATTAAATAATATTAATAAATTTCATCAACTAAATAATTGCTATATATATATATGTATACATAAGTAAAATTTCAACAGCTTAATTTATTTTCGCAATTTATATAATTGATTATAATGTATTATGTATTAGAATATGCAACACTGAAACTCTGTCTATCGGTTATATCCGTTTCAATTATAGTATTAGAAATTGCATACGGTTGTTGATACATCGTAATATCGAATGTTAGGGCAAAGATGCTATGAAAATTCTAAAGAAAGCTTTATTTCGTTTTGTATTGAATACAAAACATGCTCTAGAAGACGCTGCACAAAGATAACATTGTCACAGACCCGGGAGCAAGAAATAAGAAGCCTCGTTAGCCTGCTGTCTAGGCTAGGGTCGATGTGTATCATTAAAGTATCTAAATACCTCTTTACGTCAAACATACTAGCTCAGGCAACAGAAGCATTTCTATTTCATTTGAACCATTTGTAAATGTATGACGAAGTTAATAATCATTCATTTTAATATTTTGTTATTAAATCAATTTATAGATATATAAAAATTGTTTTATACGGTATCGTACAAAATAGAAATAACCGGAAAATAACATCGTGTTCAATACACACTAGCATAGATTAAAACCGAATTGCAAAACGAAGGTGCGACCGATTGGCCTCAATAAACGATGCAATGCTGAGTGAATTATAACAAACACGTATTGCAAATAAGTAAAAGTAGATTATTTAAGTTAACGATTGTAAACTATGTCTTAAACATAGAAATTATGAATATTTACAGTTTTCGTTTCAGCACTTTGACGTTAAGAAAATGTAGTCATAAATGAAACTCAAAAATTTTTTCGGATTACTACGCGATTTTTTTTTTCACACGCAGACGAGACGACACATCTCGTCTGCCCGTGATCACGGCTACTGTAAAGTAACCGAAACGTCG
>DVQP01000213.1:0-28226 GCA_018231745.1 Danaus eresimus
TTATATATATATAAAATATTTTTTATCGAAACTATTAGCTGAGAATGTGTTCCGTGTCTGTTCATGATGAGAATAGTCGATAATGACGATAATGATTCCAATACATGTATAACTGAACGTTGTTAATTCCAGGGCATCGCTACTGAATCACAAAGGCCGTAACTAAGAGCCCCGGGGGTGTGCCAAATATGAATAAATTTGAATAGCAGCATCGGTAAAGAGACGTCATCAGCACACGTAATGAACGCTCGCTGCCAGCCCTGAATGTTAATGATACCTACATTTTTAGGATATTTATTACACAATACAACATAATATTATCGTTATAAGCATGTACCATCGCATACCAACTACGACTAAGAATGAGAAGTTAAGGAAATATCAGACAAACGCTGCTCCCAGTCAAAAAGCCACTCGACCGTTTAAAATACACTATACAAATAAAAAAACGGCATCCTTCTTTACGATTATTACTATAGCCTTTTAAAATAAAATAATATAAAAATATAACATAACGCGCATAATATACATTTATTAATTTGTTGAGACAATGTAAGGCTAAAACACACTAAATGTTAATGAGCACGCTGTCTGGTGCCAGTGATTCCTAATTCAGAGCAGGAAGCTGCGTCCGAACCTTTTGTAAGCCTGTTTACACGGAGTAACCAGCTGTCGTAAATTACGACACCGCTGACAGATATATGGAGCCCCGTATTTATGACACTTGTTAATGGTACGGTCCGCAAAACGTTTTACTTATTCGACAGCAGTCGTATCCCACGTTGTTAGACACAGCTCATCCGACGTTATTCTGTTACTAACAGTACCATAAACGTCGATAAAGTTAATGCTATCATCTTATATATAGATTTTATGAGGACACTTTCAGTATTCTGCTGACTGTAATAATTTGTATTGTGTGCCGTGTTGTTACTTTTTAGCGGCAGCAGCGCTTTACAGCGCTTTATTGTAACGCTGAGACGACTGAGCAGCGAATAAATTTCACGTTGGGATAGTTTGTTTTTTTCACCGAACGCATTCAGGACTCGACGCCTTACCTGAGTTATGAACTCGAAGGTCCTTTCCTATATTCTCATAATCAAAATTTGATTTACGGCATCCCGAGTTATTAAATCCTTTTAAGTGGTGCCCCAAACGGATTTCTTAGAGGTAATTGAAAACCGATTTTTGTATGTCAGAGTCAAAGGATAAATAAATAAGAGATTACATACCAAATGTGATTTAAACATTGCCTAGATACGTCTGTTAGTTTTATTATTATTATAAAGTTGCGTTAAAACTTACAGCCTGTGTTTTGTTTGTTAAATGACCAGAGCGACGTGGGACTGACTCATTATATTTTACTGCTATAAGTTGAACTTAATGGGTCAATAATGTCTAAAACTGCTAACATAACATAATTCGAAGGGTTTTTTTATTTCTTTTCTTTTATATACAGCATGATTTAGTGGAAATGGACAATAACTTCCATGTGAACTTTACGCAGTCGTGTGATGACTTAGGAAATCATTCTCAATGATTGCATTAAAACTTCGAATTAAATAAATAATGATAATGATATTATTGTATTTAGGTCATTTGATTTACATGAAATAGAATATAAAACAATACAACATCATTGATAGTTGAATAAACTGACATAATGCGGACTTTGAGACTGTCATAACAGTGTGAGAGAACTGAAACGACCAATTAATGTGAGCGACAGTGTTCAAGAGATCCTCGGAAGCTAACTTATAGAGCCTACCTATTGAAGCTGCAGTCCCAGGAGTCGCCTCTGTGGCTATAAACATAAATAATAACAGTATTGCAGAAGCTGAATATCATTTAAAACTACCATCATGTTGATTTACTGTCGATTGAAATCTTTACCTACAGCATCCAGGTATGTGATGTAAGTATGTATTATATTTTCAATGGTCGCTCTGTTATAATTTTGTTACAGTAGACATGATTTAACATGTCACAATATTGTATAATTTGGACGTCAAACAAGTGCGTCGTCACAAACGTTGCAATCAAGTAATAAATACAGTTAAACATCACCCCGCGTGGGGTGAGGACATTTATTGAATTAGGTCTGTGTAATCACCGCTCACTGTCGTTTGGGAAATACGTGGATCTACGCGTATTGATATTTCGTTACGGCTATAGCACGTAACATTAACATTGCTAGTAATAATTTTGAATTAAATAAGCTAGGAATTTATAGGAATAATAATACTAAAAACAGAATTTCATCCGGCAAATAATATACCAAAATGAAACGTTTTTCATTTCTTGAGTTTACCTATATATGTACGAGGATTTGTTGAATATTAAATATGAATATGAAACATACATTTCGAGAACGCAGAAGCATAACCCACTCGGGGGTTGTACATAAAGCACATTGACGCGTACCAAATATATAATTATGGCAGAAACGTAGCCGTGACGTTTGCGCGGCGACAGTGGCGACATACAGTCACACACACTAACTGGGTTCAGTAAACACCTTTCAATATCCAATTCAATCGATTGAAAAATTATTTACTGTAAACCAAACACAAGAACATGATATATCATAAATGTGATTAACGAACAAAATTACGTTAATTCGATTAAATAATTTGTTTGTATTAACTGATTTAATGCGCTCTTAAAAAATATGATAAGCAATGTTTATATTGAATAATGAATAAATCATCATTAAGGAAGACGTAAAATAAAAGCTCTTATTATTGTCGCAAGTCGACAGTAAGTACGGCAGCATTCAAGATGCCTTCAATGGGCAAATGATTTGGGAGGGGGCGTCCCCTTCGTAACGTAACTATATTTGCAACTACAAACACCGACATGCGGGCCTCTGTGTAACACATAAAAAGTACAAATCCTTTTTATACTTATGCTGATTCCGTCTCTAAACCCTTTGATCTTTACCGGATTTGCTGAATAAGTTTACTTTTACTCCCATTGCAGCATGCATGTTGAAAAAACCACACCATTGCATTATACGAGTGTTTAAGAAAACTAGAATACGCGGCGATATTTCGCAAATAGCATTATGAGTATCCCTCATATTTGGAATATTAAATAAAATGCTAGCCAGCAGATTTAATAAAATCATCCCCTTAAAAACAATTGGGGCGTAGATAATACATTTAAAAACGTAGCCAGGAAGGAAGCGATCAGGCAATAGACGCATTGTGAGCGACGCGTGCCGCCATTGTTGGTCACGTGACTCGACACACCGACATATTGATAATTGCTTAGTAATCAGCCTTGGAGCTTTTATAACGCAATAGGCACTTGTTCCATTGGAATATGCAAACGAATAATCTTGTTACCTCTGTGAATTTCACTGATTTGATTTTATTATCTCCTTCTATGTGCAATGTATGGTTCAGTTCTTGATTACCTACACATTTAGTAACCTTGCGACATCAAATTCTTTCGTAACTTCAAACTATTCGATTCCGAATGCATTCCGAGTATACGAGAGTAACGAGACTCTATATATCGGACACGAAACATATTCACGAAAGCGTTTACATCATAAAATAGAAATTAGCCGTCTAAGTGAAAAATGAATGACATTGATCGCAGCAACAACAATAATTCGTCAAACGGCACGTCATATTGAAACGTGGAACACAATTTTGTTTATTCTGCTCACGTTTCTTATCCTAATTGCAAATTATCGTACATTGTTAGAGCGTCGTGGCCGACGTCTCGGCGTGTGTAAACGCTCGTATGTGTGCGTGTCCGCGCGTCTAAGCACCAGATTGGGAAAGGTTACAACTTACAGGGTTTTCTTTAACCCCCTCATGTCGAAATTCCGACCTCTGGCCTCGAACTGATACGATCCAGGAGCCAATTATATTTGGATGAGCTAAAAAATGAAATCTAGGAGTTATAACCTAGTTCTGAGATTGAATTCACGCTTAGATTAAATTCCAGAGTCCATTTAGAATAGCTGTTAAAGTTTTTCAGGCTGTTATCATCCAATTATTAGTTATTTATAGTTTATTATATATTAATATTTAAATGCGGCCTCATCCAAATGATTTAGAACATCCGCGTCTCGTCGCTGGTTGTGGTCCACTCCAAGCACTAACAGATATTGACGTGGCATCAAAGCAACACGTCATAGCCTCTCCATATATCATTCTCAGTTCTGATGCCGGCCTTTCATGTCGTCATAATGCACAGGGTAGCTGGGATGTAGAGCCTTAATTTAACTTTCAACGTCTCAATACCTTTATGTTATGATACCTGATACGTTATTAAATAAAACTCTACTGAGAACTGTTTGAATGATTTATTATTGTTTTTCTCAGATTTGCGTCATTCATTTGCGTGTAATTGATATTGTTATTAGTACATACAGAAATATTTTTCTGTAGATCCCTCACTGGACCCGTGCTTTACCGTGTCTTCATTCATCTGCACCCAAAAATGTAACTAGTGGTCGGTATTTGTTATGGACCACCGTGCATCTGCAAGTCACGTTAGCTCGAATGTTTAATAAATTATGTGGATCTTAGGTCGATTGCAGTACAGTTCACAATCCTTTGGACGTTTCTGGATATCAAACGTCTTGAAGTATCGATATCTGTAGATTCGATGTTGGTAATCGGAGCTAATACTTATTGTACACATTTTGGGACTTAGCCTCATGTTGGTGATGTAAACAGTTTCTTAATATTACCTTGCTTTAGAGTCTTGATCATGTCTAGGAATGTTTCCATTGCCAACATCAATAGACCAACAACTGAACCCAGGTCACTCACACGATTAAAAATCTGCTAGTCCGGAGCTATTTATACTTATAATTCATTCTATTCTTAAGTAAAAATATACATTTTTATGTAATATCGTATTTCAGATGAAAACAGATTGTATTCATGTTTTGTGCAGCATCTGTATGAGAGATGAAATTACGTTGCATGATAATGAAACGCGCACTAAGTTGAAGACGCTATAAGACTTTCCGATCTTCCTCTTCTCAAGAATCCCGTGGTCCTGACAAGGCAAAATTTTGATCAAATTACTTCATGCTTTAAAGTTAAGGGATCTTATATGTTATAAATACTGATGCAATTCAAATCCCCCAACAACCTCCAGTCAGTAGGATCTGAGGAAAAGCCTATCCAAAGCTTAGACTTACGTAGCCCAGATAAAACGTGAGCTTTATTTAATAGCTGGTATTTAGGCTCCCGGAATATATACTTCCTTTAGTAGAAGTTCTAATTTGATTACTAATTATTAAAGACAACCGCCTTATTGATCTGGCAAAAATTTAATATTCTTTTATTAACTTAAATTTTAGTTAAAATGTCACGTTGATTTCAATATGGCAAGTAATACGCGCCTTCTATATATGCGAACGTGCAAATATACTGAGGTTTTGTGAGATAAAAAGAATATTTATTGATAGTCAGAGTCCAAAATATTAAAGAATTTAAATATGAATATACTCATTCCTTTATCATTGATTCTTACATCGATTATTGGCAGAAATACAGCTAAATACAAAACTCATAGGAAAACATTACTGTAGACGTACACAAGTATTCAGATAAATGACAACAACAGCAGCTGCATAGAAGATAGATGGACGGAAATTTAAATGTTTAAGTAAAATTTAAAAAAGAATAATACCGAGTTTTATGTGTTCCTCAATGCAATTGTATCTAAAATTACAATAACTATCAAATGTGACGTAAATTAGGTACCTAATCGGCAATAAAATAAACATTGAGGTAAGTTCAGGGAAACGTGGATAGTCTTTATTTTTAATAATGTTATGTATGTCTAATACATTTTTATATTAAAAACAAATGCTTCCTGCACCTTTCTTTAATATCAACTTTACCTATATTAAACCTTTAATAAGACAAAAGTATTTTCGTTTTAGTTATAAGCTAGTAAATATTAGTAGTTGTTAATAAGTATATAAAGTACAATACATAGAGGACAGTAACGAATCAAAGGCAAGCTGATTACTAGACACAAGTGACGGCGAGTGATAATAATTTCAGAAGCGTAATAATTCAAAATCACATGTAGCCGCAGCGTAAAAAATATAATGACAACAATTCGACACTTGTTTTTAATTTATTTTCCTCCGAGCCCCGTTAATTTGAATGATTACTTAGTCGTAGTCGACTGTGTGTTTAGACTAGTTAATAAATATTGATGGTTTTCATTTAGCAAGTTTAGCTACAATAATCAGTGAGAAGAGTCTGCGCTGTGTTCAATTCGGGGGCGTGTCGCTGCCGGATGGTATCGGCAGTGCCACCTAGCAATATTTGCATAGCTAACGAGGGACCATCCCCTCCCGGGGGAAAATGTGACTGAAACAATTTTTTGCTTTTCCATTTCTATTTAGTGTTGCTAGTTTGAAAACGTAATTATGTACAAATTATATACATGGCCTAGTTATTTGAAAATGATTCGTACGTTGTCTGTTGTTATATCTGAGTATAGTTCAAGGATATTACTTCATTACTCGTTAATTTGAGTCTTTAATCGATCCTGTATATAAGTTGCAAGAACATGTTAATCCGTTAAAATATAAGATTCACAAAATCAAATTTTAATTTCAATCATTTAATAGATTTTTAAAGGCAGAAACTCAATAATGTCATAATATGCGATTCACTAATGCTGTTTACTTTTTTAAGAGACATTAAATACATATAAACCCTCAGTTACCGGTATGATTGTAGAACAGCTACAAAATAATGCTTATTATGACGTTAGTACTGCCATCTATGTTTAGAAAATTAAAATAAAGTATATAGCAAGCGACATCTATACTCCACCGAAGATACAAAAGTTGCATTTATTAAATAATGGCAACTATGAAAAGTAAAATATGTTATGTAGTGACATTTAATGTTTATGTAATTATTATTAAAAGTAAAAATTACACTAGTATAAAATAATAAACATAACTATTGTTAGTGTGATAAGCTAGAACAATAAAAATGGCAACACAGATTAAACACAAAACAAAAAACTTTACAACTATGAATTGAGTAACTGTATGTCTTGAAGTTGTATGATAACTGTGTTGTTCACGCCCATGTAAACTCATATAAATCAAACAATCACAACTATGAACATTATCTGACGAAACTGTTTTAATTTTATTTTTTGTTTTCCTATTGAGTTTGTCGGTTCTGTTATTCCATAAAATGTCCGTTAGTGCGAGTGCTGAGAACCTTTCAACTGAGGCACAGGTGCGTATTGTAAAAATATTCAAAATTGGAACTCCTTGTTTATCTTAATTAGCACGGAGGTATATATTGTAATGGTTTTAGATGACCTTAAAATTAAGATTAATTTTATTGTCCTCATTTAATGCCAATATAGAACAGGACGTTGAACATGACTCACTCACTGGAACCCTAATACGGAAGCCACAACTCGACTATTATACGCTTTAACATTAATGATTAAAAAAATAAGTCAGATAATTTATCTTCTATAGGAAAATTAAGGAACAAGTAACAATGTCTCTTTGTAAACAATATATTTTAAGTAAAATATATGTATTAAATTCATAGACATGACGAAAATTACAAATATATTAAAATATTTACAATGCTTACAAGTTATTACAGTATACACTAGTAAATTTAGTAGTACTGGGGAACTACATATTGAAGATAATGTTTTATTGTTTATAGTTATAAAAAAATGGTCTTTTTTCATTACTTTTTAATATAAGTGCATGTTGGTGGCGAATTATATTGAAATATGTTAATTACAATATGTTGTAATATCTTTTTACTATGGTTGGACAAATAATGGTTTTATGAATAGAAATGAATTTAGGGCACAATTTCTTGTTAGTGAAGGTAAACAATGATAAAATAAGCATTTCACTAATGCTATTACAAAGTTAAACAGCACTATAAATGTAACATAGTTGAAATTATGATAAATGCTTCAGCAATCTATTGTACAGAATTATATAATTGCAGAACTAATATGTTAATTACCGAGAAACATACAGAAACTCAAATGTTTGTATTGCACAAGCTTGAATGTGTGAAACGATAATAACACCAGCTCATTATCTAACGTAGAAACCAGCTTTCATTTCATTTTTATACCTAATAATTAAAAATTAGCATTCAATATCACTGTTATATGAATGTTGATGAGTTTTCATCATAAGAACATCAATTTTATATGTTTTTTATCAGATCTATCCTTTATATAATAAATGTGATCATTAAATTAATCTTAGTGTGGTATATTACAGCTATGTACCTAGTGTAGTACATATATACAATAATTAAAAAAATATATATTTTTTAAGAGTTGCGATGGTGGTTCAATGTGCCTTGAGCTGGCGTTGGAAGGTGAAAGGCTATGTAAGGCAGGAGACTGTCGTGCTGGTGTTGCTTTCTTCCAAGCCGCTATACAGGCCGGTACAGATGACCTGCGTACCCTCAGCGCCATATACAGCCAATTGGGCAATGCATACTTCTACTTAGGAGACTACAATAAAGCTATGCAATATCATAAACATGATCTGACATTAGCTAGGTGAGTTACTACTTACTACATACTTTTTTCATATATGTATGATTGCGATATCTCTTGAATAAAAACTTTTCCTATGAGATCTAAGGAAATAGTTTTTATGTTTTCTAATCATTACGCTTATTTAGTCGGTTCCTAATATCGGATTATTAATATTCCAGAACAATGAACGATAAATTAGGCGAAGCGAAGGCATCAGGCAACTTGGGTAACACATTGAAAGTAATGGGAAAATTCAGTGAGGCAATCCAATGCTGCAAACGCCATTTAGAAATCTCCCGTTCACTGGGCGACAGGTTGAGTGAAGGTCGTGCGCTTTATAATCTGGGGAACGTGTACCACGCCCAGGGGAAGCAGCTGGGGAGGGTCGGCCAGAACGATCCAGGACATTTCCCGCAGGAAGTTAGGGACTGTCTGATGCAGGCGGTCGCTTACTATGAGTGAGTTGTAATCAGCAGTACATATAACACTCTGTGATGATTTATTCACAAAGATTCCTTACTCAACCACTGCCATATATTTAAAATAACATAATGCTATTGTAGAGAGAATCTCGAACTAATGAGAAGTTTGGGTGATCGACAAGCTATGGGTCGAGCGTGCGGCAATCTGGGGAACACTTGCTATCTCCTGGGCGACTTCACCCGGGCCATTAAATATCACACAGAGAGACTGCGGATAGCACAAGAGGTTGGTGATCGTGCAGCCGAAAGGAGAGCCAACAGCAATCTGGGCAATTCACATATATTCCTCGGTCAATTTGAGAATGCAGCTGAACATTACAAGTAAGTATAGTCATATTAAATATAATCTTAACTATATGCTCAGATTATCCGACAACTGTCTGTGTTGAATAAGTGTTAAATTACCTTAAACATAATCGTGCCAAGCGTTAACAATTATGTAATTGTATAAAAATATATAAATTACTTAATATTTGTAAGCGAAAATTATAAATGTAATATTTATACGCAATTTGCAATTGTTTACCAAGCACTAACTTAGTACACATTTTATTGATATTCAAATCTACATAAGTTATCATTTAATACATAGGTTAAATGTTGAGGTTATCCTAAATTTGTTTGGGTCCTACTTATATATTGGGTTCTTATTGTTTGGGGGGACCAGTGACCCCAATCTGGTCTATTATGAAAGCAATTCAGTACCAACTGAATTAACACTAAATACTATGGACCCCTCGTAGCCTATCGCTTGCTGCATTGCCACTTATATTTTATGATAAAATAAACGCTCTAAACGCCAAGCAATTGTTTAAACTTTATGGATCTTTCGTTTGAAACACTTTCTACTATAATCGGTTTTATTTTGCTATATAGTTCTGTGAATTATTGAAAAGCCTTTGCCTTTCATAGCTTAATTTCATCAAAACCATAAATTTGTTGACACATAAGTGTCAACAATTATCATTTACCACCTTCCAAGAGTGTTATTCTTTGATAATTATCAATAAATTATATTTAAATGCACTGCTATATTTCAAGCTTGCTGAATTATTGGCAACAAATTTATTTAATTACAATTTCTATGGTCAGTAACATATTCTTATGCCATATATAGCGTTCCTAGAATTAGAGACCGTCAACGGCATAGACCTTTTTAATATCTCATATATAGCTATGCAATAGAGAATAGTCACAAATCAATATTTATTGCTATTTAGAATTACAAGGCGAATTTGATATTTATTATTTAAAAACTATTGCTGTAATGCTTGCATTGTTTAAGCTTGTCTAAACTAATGTACTGTATAGTAATAATATTTCACTTTTAACTGTAATATAATTTTACATGATTTTGTATGAGGTAATGATTTCTGACTTGAGTAAATTTATTACACACACACATATATTTAAATTGAAAAATGAATACAATGATGTTATCTTATTTATATTTGCATAGGCTGATATCACAATGTATAACTCTAATATAATAATAAATTACTGGTTTGTCTGTTTGTTTGTTTGTTTGTTTGTTGTTTAAAAGTGTAATTATCATTTTTAATGTTTTATGTATGTATGTATTTTCATAAAAATTTGTAAGTAAGACATTCCAGGTGTAGTAAAAAATGGTATGTCTGGATTTGTAGAAAAAATATTTTCTAGACATTTTTTTATAATAAACATGTGACACCGAAAATTTCATATTCCAAATATTTGTTTGACGAATGATAAGGATGTATCAGATAGTGGATCTCTTTCCATCATGATAAGTGGCGCTGCGTACTTCAATACAAATTTGTTAATATAAAACATCTATTCGTAAATTACATTTAGAAGTATTCGTTCTAAGTTATCCGTTAATGATAAATAATCTTCTTAGAATATCTTCAATCTTTAATCTTCAGGTCGATAGATTTACTTCTGGGACAGTGAAGTACTTTTTTACAAGCAATTATTTTGTTTATAATAAATATATAATGAATAAAAATGCCAATATAGTGGGGATGTTAAGGGAAGATCTAATTTTCAGGCGGACGTTGGCTTTAGCGGAAGACCTGGGTGATGCAGCTGTCGAGGCACAGGCGTGTTACTCGCTAGGGAATACCTACACCCTGCTGAGAGAGTACAGAATCGCTGAGGAGTACCACGCGAGGCATCTCTCCGCGGCCAGAAGATTACAGGACAGAGTAGGCGAAGGCAGAGCTTGCTGGTCGTTAGGAAACGCTCACGCCGCGCTCGGTAATCACGAGAAGGCGCTATATTACGCTAAGGAGCACTACAATATATCCAAAGAGGTCAGTTTTTTTTTATGTAATTGTTTGTTTGTTTATATATTAGTTTTGACAGCTCTCTGCAGCTTGTTAAACGGTAAAGATAGTAAACAAAAGCAGCGACATCTAGTTTGTTTCGTGTGAGTTTTCACACAACACAATTTTTCTGACGTGATTGAACAGAATTCCAATATAAATACTATATATGCCTTAATTGGACATCTAAGCTGCGTCGCTGTTAAGTTTAATCAAAATCGGTTTAGTGGTTTTTGCGAGAAATAACAACAAACGTCCATACAAGCTAAGCAACTTTGGCAATACTTATAAAATATATAAGTCACTCAGCTGCCCCAATAATATCATATATGTATAAATCTACTATCAAATCAATTACTTAACAAATATTTTTTCTTTGAACATCAATTTACTTATAAAAACTCTATAAAGAATTTATTATTTTATATATATAATCATGTTCTATTTTCAGCTAGGAGACGTCTTAGGCATGGCCACAGCACAGATGAACATAGGAGATCTGTGCAAAGTCCTGGGTCTGCCTGCGGAACAAACCCCAGCCCCACCTGATGATGCACCAGCCCCTAGAACGCCGTTCAACGCTCTCAGGGTGCGAAGACAGAGCATGGAACAGTTATCTTTAATACAGGTTTGTTTAAATTATTTTGTTATATTTAAAAAAAAATATAACACTAGCTAGCTTGACTTGAACGAATAATTAATAAAATTCTTGAAACAAAAATTTATCATAGTTACCTGTTTAAGTATTAAAGTAACTAATAATAATTGATTGATGTGTCGTCAGATTGTATATCCATTGAAATTTAACAAATCGCTGTTACATTAATATCACAATAGGAGATGACAAATTTTATTTCTACCGATAGATATACTTATACATTAATTAATTAAGATTTTTACATACACAATACACACACACACACACATATATTATATATATTTTTTTTCGTCCAATCTGCCCGTGATAACTGTTGCTGTTGTTACAGATAATTATAAACGCGTAATGAATCCTATAATTAGTTTTATTTCAATGAATACTCTGAAAAAGCTTATATACATATAGTAATTTTTTGTGACTATCCTTGTATAAAAATGTTTTTTATATAAGGATAGTCACAAAACAAATTACTATAATTATATTACTGACTACAAGAACTGTAAATATTCTCAGATAACTCCTGACTCCAAGAAGAAGGACGGTGAGAACATTAGCCGGGGCGAGTCTGACGAAGGTGATCCGTCGGAGTTCATAGAGCTGGTGGCTCGGTGTCAGTCTGATAGAATGGACGAGCAACGGGCCAGTCTGGACAAGAACAAGGAGAACAGACCCAAGCTACAGAGATCCGCGAGCAACGGAAAGAACCAGTTAGTACTGACCCATCCCACATCATCCCTTCATACCTTATAGTTACTAACACTATATACCTCCGAAAGAAGTAAAACTTCGTAATGTTCGTATATTATAAATTAATTAATATATAATAAGTACGTGTTTAATCTAATCTTACGACGCTCACGCTGGTTACTTTGATGCATAGTGGGAATACTGTACTGTAAGTTTTGCTATCCACTCACAGATGGCGCTATGCATAAAAATATAATATTCTAATAAGTTAAATTGTTGTTCACACCAAACTAACCAACGAAGTTTCTAGAAGAATTTTTATTCTGATAAAGTACTAATGAATTATCAGCTTCAATGACACCCTACTCTCGTACCACTTTCATTGTATAAATCCCTTTCCTAACTACTATACAATGTCTTTATAAAATATATGTATGTCTGTACAATTACATCGCATTTAACCGCGTGATTGACCCGATACAGCATTTAGGATGTTATCCAGCAAATTACAGCCTACATAAGCAAAAGTTTCGTCACAATCAGTAAAGCAATTCTAACGGATCAACTTCGACAAAACCAAAATAATTAAAAACGGAAATAATTATCTATCAACCCGAGTTACACCATATATAAAATAAATAAGCTGTTTGATTTAAGCTCGAAACCTGAGGGCTATCATTGAGCTAATTTTAAAATCTTACAATTTGTGTGCAACATTTGTGAAACAAACATGTTCCTTTATAAATACATTAGCTAAAGAATACATTAGCTTTAAGCATTAAGCTTTAATATGGCTCTTAATATAATACAGATGTTTTCCTCCTACTTTCAATAGGCTCTTAAGAACGCTTATGGTAGAAGTGATCGTAGTGAAAGTTAAACTAGTTTCTGCCCGCGACTTGGTCCGCGTTAATTTCATATTTAGTAGTACATATATGAACTGACCGGCCGAGCTCTATACCGCCCTAGAGGCCAGAAATAATCAAGTATTGTAATTTATTTTTTTATTTAAATATCGTGTGTCCGTCTTCTTGATCTAAGCTATCTCCTCACCAATTTTCAACTATATCCGTATAGCCGTTCCTCAGTTATGAATAGTGTAACTAGCACAACTTATATATATAAATATGTTCGTATATTAAAAAATAAAATCCAGAAGTATACGAGGTTTCAAACCAGCTGAATCCTGGGCGGAATCGATGACTAAAATTCAATAATTCGTATGAATTTTTTTTAATAAAAGTTTTATTTTTCTACATAATCCATCTTTTAGCTCGATACATTTAGTCCGGCGTTTTCCTAATTTTTTTATTCCCTCCAAATAATAGGTTTTCTCAAGGCTCTCAAAATACGCGTTTGTTTCGTTAGTTCTTATTTCTTTTTCATTAGACTTAAATCTCTTACCACCCAGCCATTTCTTTGGAGAAATCTGGAGGGTATGCTGGATGGGGAAGCGGTTCGTACCTCGATTCGCGTATTTCGGCCATCGCGACTAAAAAAGCGTGCACACGTGCATTGTCTTGATGAAGGAGCACTTTCTTAGCCAAATACGGCCGGTTTTTGTTTTAAGTCAACGTCGAATCTGTCCAAAAGCTTTGAATAATATTCGCCGGTGATTGTTTTACCTTCCCGAGGTAATCAATGTGAATGACACCGCGTGCATCCCAAGAAACTAAGCATGACCTTGTTTGGCTGACAGGCTCTGTTTGGCCTTTGGTCCACGTTCAGAACCAGCAGCCAACTGTTTCGATTGCTCCTTGGTCTCTGGCGTGTTGTGATCCATGTTCAGTCCACAGTAACGAAAAACCTCTCTTGAAGTTGACACACGACTGCGCTTATGGCGTCATGTCTCATGACCAAATATTCGTGTAAAATATCATGTACTCGTTCAGTTGAGATAGCTACAGCATGATTCAACTCACGCACTTTCGTTCTCCGATCATCCAAAATCATTTCACGGGTTTTCTCGGCCATTTCCGGCGCGATCACTTCTTTTGGGCGACCTGAACGTTCAGCGTCACTAGTGCTGGTACGACCACCACGGAACTCTGTGAACCACTTCTCTACAAATGAAACTGGTGGTGCCGAGTCCCCGTAGTATTTATCAAGCTGTTCCTTACTTCCAGTGATGGTGTTTTACGTAAAAAGTAATGCTTAATCAGCACGCGAAACTACCTTTTTTATATTTTCGTAAAAACTCACGAAGTTGTCTGCTTTGGGTGGCTATCAAACACCAATTGCATGACGTATGTAGCTTGTTCGAAGTTTGAAAGACGCCCGCTTATAGATTACAGTTGACGCCAGCGTTGTTCAAAATCAAAAATCAAACCGCCCATTATGTATATGATTATTCGTCGCATAAGTTAATTAGATGTAATTTATTCTATTCTCTCTATAATCGTAGTCAGGGCCTTGGGATAATAGTTGTGTTTCACGAAAATATTCTTGAAAATTAGCTTCTGTCATTTAGACCAATGAATAAAACAGAATTTCCTTCAGTTCCACATCGTAGCCAATCAAATAGTCATACAAGCATAGGATTGTGAAAAGAATCCCGGTTTTTTATGGTTAGGTTAAAAAAATAATTATAATGAAACTGCATTATTTATCAAAACGTTCTTTGTTAGGGCTATGTCTGTTAAATAACAAGATTAAACCGTCTATGAGACCTTCAATTGTAGGTCCGTTAATAACATATTTTTCTTATTAAAAAATATTTTTATAAAATTATCCTTGCTAGCTTGATACACTTCATAGAAATTTATATAACTAGTTGCTAATAAACGTGCAAGGAACTGGCTGACGCTTGATCGGAAACCGCATTGATATCGGTCCATCCGTTTGAGATAAAACACCACAGACAGACACACAGCCATCTACGTCACAACTATAACCTCGGGGTTAAAAATGCATAGCGGACCTTGAAAGTTTTCAGTTTATTACGTCTATAAAAGTTCAACCGAGTTTCAAAACTTAGTTTCCTCGACCCGCTTGAGGTAATTCCTTGACCGCGAGGAGTTTTTTTGTTCAAAAGAGATTCTTTTCTCGTTAAAATACGTTCCTAATAAGATTTCTCATGAAGGTACATTTCTATAGCTTTAATTTCCTTGGAAACGCGTATTATAGACCGTTACAGAGCTATGTCTCAAAATAAAGACGTATCAGAGATTATTAAATAATTACATAATGACGTCATGACATACATAATATTTTTTTTTAAGTTTCATCATGTTTTAAAACATGATATTAATAAGTGAATAAATTTTTTTTATATCCAATATCATGAGACTCCGCGCGAATTGACGCGGAGCTTACTACTGTCAAATTGATGCGGGCGAAATGTGCATAAGGATATTAATTTAAAATAAACGCTCCATACACCGCCGTGAAGTTTGCCCGTGCATTTCCGTCGAGTATCTTCCGTTCAGTCTTTTCGTGGAGAATTCTTAAATGCAAGTTCTATTTACCAAGATTTTAAAATATATATATATACATTCTATATAAAAGAGTGTACAATAGTCCTTATAATATGTATAACTGACATCATATTATTTCTGCTCATGCTCAAAATTAACCTGTATTTAGAATCTTGGTTAAATCAAGTTTGTATGTCATATTGAAATGTTTTATCGGATCCTTTGAGGATAATAAATAAGTATTCATAATTAACTGCAATGTTTTGTTAAAATACTTACTACACATCAAGCATAGCTGTCTTTGACATAAACGTATTTCATCGCCTGAATTCTTTAATTTTTTTTTTGGTTACGATATATTTTTGATTTATTTAATATATAAAAATTGCGATTTTTGTATACAAACAAAAATATAGAGCTTTAAGATATAGTTATATTAAAGCGTCGGAAACGGTTTGAGTTGCATATAACAGGTCCACTGCTGTGAGTTTTTAATTAATTTTTAACGTTACGTGTATTTTCCTAAAATATAGTTCGTAAACTAATATTAGTGTGCGAGGCCGTGATTAATAAAAAATTATAAACGAATCTTTTACAAAGCGGACATGATAAACATACACGATATTGTACGAATAGAAAAAAACAACAATGATATATAGAAAGTTGTGCTGATAGATATTAAAAGATAGTTCTTTGTTTCATACCACACAGCTATAAGTTAACTATTCGTCTAAAACCCCTATTTATATGAAAATCAATGAATACTTATTATAATAATAAACAACAATTTACACATAACTTAATTTTAACCATTCTAATAAAAAGTTAGTTAAATTAATGTTCCAACGAGCTAAACTTAACTGTTCACTGAACTGCATATATACATGATACGGTTATTTGTTATGAGCCAGGATTACAATGTTTTTAACGTGCTTTTACCGAAACCTTTGCTTACCACAAGTTCCGCAAAGGCACACGAAGTATTCGCCGTTTTTCATTCACCAAGCGAACTTAGTACTTGTGAATGTTTATGAATGAAATGCTAGAGGCTACGCGTACGAGAAAGTCCACGGAAACTTTGTTAAGCGTTACGAGATGTAAAATTTTCACGAGTCATTTAAATAAACCTAAAATATTTTCGGATTTGATGTGATTCGGAGATGTTAGAGTCACTCGTCATCTCGTCTGCCCGTGATCACGGTGGCTGGAAAATAACCGAAACGTCGGGATTATGTAGTTTAATGTAATTAAAAATCGCGTAGTTAATCCGAAAATATATTAGTTTTGTTTGTTAAGCGTGTTACTTAGGACGATAACTTTGTTATGTTTTTCGTTGTGTTTAGGTCAGCGGCTTCACAGCTCAAGTAAGATATTTTGCATTTTTTTTTGTATTTATGAACAGTCACTATTAATTGGTTTTGTAAAAAATAATTGATAAACGGACTGCGTTATTAACTTTATGTTCCTTGATTTTTAGAATTTTTTACTTAAAATCAATTGATATTTACGTTGTATTAAAAGTGCTAATTAAAAAAATCCGTAAACGTCTCTCTATTACATGATTTCCAAATGACAATGTCGTGCACCACAGATGCAAATAAGCCCTGCATACCCCACCCATATGACAACTAATTCTCACTTACATACTTTTAGTCAGACTAACGAAATACAAATGTTTACAGACATTTAAAATGACATTTGATTCGCGATTTCTTAAGAGTAGCGTCTATAAACAGAAAACAAAACATTTTCGATAGGCCGCTTCGATCTTTTCCAATCATATACCCCAGATCTCTGAGCGCCACTGCCAAACAAAATTTTGTAAACTATTATATTTCATTAATATTTCGTTCATTATACTTTTAACAGAATTATGAAATATTTTGTATCAAATTAAAGTTCTTAATTAAATAAATTCTTCTGATATCGCCTTCCTCGCGTGCCTCTCGTTACATATGTCAATATATTTTTGATTACATTCCGTTCGCGTATATTATTTGGATATGAGAACAGCGCGGACCGTTTTATTTGTTGACAGAGCATTGTCCTCAATTCACAGTGATGGACAAAAATATGGGCACACCGCGTCTGTATTACCGTCTGTCAGTTTACAAAAGGTTCAACCCATTTGATGCATCCCACAGTTTGTGTGAACCAAGTTTATTGTTGTAACATTACTATGCCTTCTAAATTCTTCAATATATAGTCGCCAACATAACGCTGTAAGGAAATCGACTCGAATGAAATCGATAGCTATTCATTAATAGTCTAATAAACGCCGCACACAGCAAACAGCTGTACTTGTCGAACTTTATCCCAACTGCATATGAAAGTCGATGTACATGAATAACTGAGCACTTGTATAATTTTTAGGTTTGTGCTTCCGCTTACATAGTTGTAGTACATTTAGCAGCGGACCGTCCGTAAATGTTGACTGATTCGGGCTTGCAAATAAATATTTACTTCAAATTCATGTTTAATTTCATTGTTTTGTTTCAATTCAAACTCTGCATAGTGAAAAATATTATTTTAAAATAATCAATGAAAATATTAAACAATCCAGCTCGATCAGCGGTCGATTGAATACACGAGGTCATGAAGGGTCAACAATTTTCATAAATACTTGGTAAAATGTATGTAGCTCTTAAATCCGACAAAAGAAACTAACATGATTTGTATCGAAAATACATTTTAGACAAAGACAAACGACCTCCAAATGTCCGTTAAATTTTTATTAGTACTTTATGTAACTTAGAATATTTTTCTTTTGGTGTCGCTCTGCTCTAAGGTGGTGAGAGAATGATTATAATATCACATAACTAGGAGGCGGAGTGCAGCTTGTTTGTCGTATAGGTGATTTAAACTTCAATCTGAAGGCACAAGTTTTGTTAGATCAAACGAAGCTAAGCCCTCCAGACGCTTGAGTAGAGTTAGTCGCGCTGCGGTTCCGTACCTAGCTAGCAGATCAATTGTTAGAAGCCGATCCTCGTTCCGACATAGCCTATAGCCTATAGTCTATAGTCTATAGCCACATAAATCTTTGAAGACATTAGTCACGTTTCGATTCTTTATTCACTACGTACGATCTCGTATCGGAAAAAACTTCCTGCACTTTACAGTGTTCCAACATTGATTGCTACTTAACATTAATTATAAATGAGACTAACCGGACATATAAATTCTTACTAATTACATTATACACATATTGGTATACCAAGTGATCTTTTCGTTTTTAACATTATGCATTGATTGCTTAACTATCTCCCTGAACGAAGCTGTTAATGAATTATGTAGTAGCGAAGCGATTGACTTCTCCTTAACTGTATATTTAAAACACATTTGTTATTCGAAGTAGTGTGAGAAACGGCACACGTTTTACCGAGGCCTTACCCACTTGTAGTGTTGTAATCTTATATAAAATTTCCCACATTCAATGAAAAATAATATTAATATTATTTTAGTCAATGCATCTTTATTACGAGTACATGTTTTTACTCAACATCAAAGTTATAAGCTGCTACACTATCTTCATTAGTATACGTAGTGAGATTTAAGTCTGTGCGTCGAATGCACATCTAACCGACACGAAGTACATCTTCAAAACATTCACAATACTTAGCAAGTATTTCGCTAGTCGACGAATTTCAGTAAGTTACAATAAAGCGTGTCATTAGACAGTAATACGGAAACTGAACAAACTACGAAATAGTTTTCCAATTATTTTTGCCGATTTTAAAAAGTATCAACTCGTGTTTCACTCTGCCCGTGATTGTTATAAATCATAGACAGTCTGTACATATGTAAAGTTATATTCTATATGACAAAAGATTACTTTCTTATGTATAACAACTCGAGTGTATTATATTTAACCATAATTGTCGTACAGATTAATATTTTAGACCTTAACAATTTTATACAGCCCGTTGTAAATGCCGTCTACATTAACAATCGCCTGCTAGCGACCCCACAGTTATTAATTAAGTCTCCAATAATACACTCACAACGGATACGTGACTATTCTGTCTCACTCTATCTTTATTTTTGGCTATATTCAAACATAATTTATCTGTTATCTATATAAATAACAGATTAAGCTTTGTCTATGAAATCGTATATTTTATACCACTGGTTAATTTTGTTCTATATGATTAATCTCGCATACGATATAATTATAAAAAATAATCACCTTATGACTACGATAATATCGACGCACGTAAAACTGGTAGGTGATGGAAGTGAACCGAAAAAATTTGGTCGTAATAAATAAAATTAAAATCAGTGTTTATTGAATTACCTCGTTATAACCGCTCGGGATCAATGATTATTCTGATTGGACATTACAAATAATGCACAGCGAGGATATTTCATGTCGTCTTGCTTGTGAAGTAAATCGACCCGATAACGTAACATGCGACCGACAAATATGAAGCTTCTATAACGCTCACATCTCAAATGTGATGATTCATTTAAACAATCTTGAATAGCATACCAATTTCATATCCCACCCACAAAGAATGGATATAGAAAAGTGACAGACGAAGAGAGTGAAGTAGAAAAGCAGGCTTTTCGATTTAAATGACTATGATACCAACCGCAGGGCCGTCTGCGGAGCCGACTCTAAAATCTTAACCATCCGAGCCGTCACCATAATACATGCAATTAATACAATCAACTCGATGCAATCTTAATATAAGTTCAGAGACAAATAGAATTATATTTGCGAATATAGACGAGAGAAATAATTAAAATTTACCTTTGAGAACGGAATTTGAATGATATAATACTCCTTACCTTGATGCTGAAAGATGTCACGGAAGTAGCGCCACTTACACAAAAGGCCCAGAGTTCCACAGTTTCGGGTTACGTGATAGCAAAGGAATGGAAGAGAATTAAGATTCTCGTAATATAATTCGCCTTATACTACTACTCGGTCAATTCTTCTAGGCTTAGAGCCCTACCCGGGATACTAATAATGTAAATTTAAGAATTCCTCTTCAGCGTATCGTGATAGATCGTGTCACTTTCAAAAATGCATGAGTGGTTGGAAAGGCCAACAAGCTTCGTCAGCGATCGTCACTATGAGTAAGACACAACACATAGTGAATTATTTTGGAATTAATATTATTCAAACAAGAAAATATTTAACATGACTATGTTGCTGTAGTTAAAATAAAGGTATCAGTCTCACAGCCTTAACTCTAAAGTACTCATTGGTTGTATATGTAAATCCGCGTGTCTGTTAATCCTACGATATCTTCGACGATCGTCACGCTTATCGGAAATCAAGGCTTGTATTGCATCGTGTTTGCTCTTTGTTAATAATGCTTAATATCGAATGTGGCTACCGGATAGCATTGTGCTTTAGGGGAGTACGTTCACCCTAATTATATTTACCTGTGAGCCAGTAATTAAATTGTAGCAATATCTAGAAAGGTTTTGCGTATTTAGTTGATATTTCGAATGATATATAGATTATTATCACAGATATCTGATGTTCGTATTCAAGTGATAATGTCCACGAAATATACTGACATCCAAAATATTGAAATCAGCGTACCGTTATTATTTACAATGAGGCTTTAACTATTCTGTTAATAATGGACATCGTGCACTGCATTAAGATAATATCATATTATACCAGGGTCGATAATTCCTGAGCTATGCTCATGTTTCATAACTCTCTTCAATTAAAACCGTCCCCAAATACTCTGTACAAATGGTGGAAACTTAATCAAACTTACTTCAACATGAGCAAAACTGAACTGAATCATCTGTCATTCAACCAGAGACATTACAGTAGATATCTTTATTGTTGTGTTTTTGGAATAAATGAAAAAAAAAACATATTAAAATATTAAAGGAAATCATCAAAGCATATAAAGGCGTCAATGTCAGCTTTTAATTAACGATATCCCATCAACAGCGTGCAGCCTGTTGGGATAGTGGCTGCGGAGATAAACTTAAATTTATCAACAGAATGACATGTTATTATAATGCAAAAACTACTTATATTTTATGATAAATCTTCTAAAAAGCCATATTATAATATGCTGTGAGGAAGGCTATAACAATTATTATGTGCTATTAATAAAAAGCGTAGTTTTACTTAGGCTGTGCAGGTAATGTTGGTGTCGATGTAGCCGTCGTTCACAGTTCATTACTAAAACCTTCCGCCGTAATAACAATATATACATGCGTATTAAATTCTCGGCGATATTCGTGACGTACGCTGACAGAGTCATGTATTTAATCAAATAATAACTCGCTTACGTTACGTTAATATATATTCGTCCATGTTTCGTAGCCTGCGACTCTCTGATCGAAACTTACAATACCCTGCCTTTAGACTCTTCAGCCAATCGAATGATCTTAATGAGAAAACGTAGTCTGTTACCAACTCTGTCGGATATACAATAAAACGGACTTTATTAAACTTATATGAAAATATTATTACATGTCACAGTCTTCTCAGACGATTTTTTTAAAACTACCGTCCTCGATCTGAATGTTTCGTCTGTTAGTATGTGCATGTGTATGTGTGCATTATATTTTTCAAAATTTTCTTCATCAGGCACCTTATCCCTTTGACACTAATATTAACACAGCAATATTATTTCCAGCAAAACCTTTAATCCGATCAATCTTAATGGAAGTGTTGACAAAATAAAAGCTAGTAGCCCTGTTTTGTTTACCAGAAGAACAATGCGTTTATGTGAGGGTAAAGTTATATATAAAACAACATGTTTAAAATATGTAAAGTATCTTGTAGTGACAATATCCCAAAAATACATTTCACGTAAAGTTTCAGTAGTAACAAACCGACTGTTTCAAAGTAACTAGTTTAAACATATCAAAGCGGACTTCAAAATGACGTGAATTAAAATGCAAAGTAAATTTCTTTATAAAATTGAACATTCAAAATTTCGCTATCCATTGAAGCAAACGTAACCAAACTGATAATATATAATTAATTCACTAGAATTCAATACAAGATAAATATGAAACGGGATATTTATAATGGTGTTGCCGGCCGGCTGTCGTCTGTGTGATATGGAGTTCAGACTCGTCGATAAACTAGCTTATATCCTGCGGTATTAGCTGAACGAACAGATCAAGTGCACACAGCCTACTTGCGGTCTACGCAATACACTAAACCTATCAATTGTACACTCCTGTAGACTAGCTACGCGTATGGCGCTACAGATTCCGATGATCTTAAATAAGTCCAATAGCCATTCCGATACTAATTTGTTACGTCCTAAATTAGTAAATAATTCTTTATCATCAACGTTTAGTTGTAATTATATTTAAACTTGTCAATAATTCGATTCAGGATGTGTGATACGGAATAGTATATGGCGTGAATGTGGTAGGTGGAGAATTGAGTCTTAGTGTGTTCGTGTTAAAGTCTAGGGCGTTGTACGAGCCAACCTGTGCAAGGGATGCGCGGCTGAAAGTGCAGGTCTACAGGTTGTTATAGGATGCTTACTTCGAAAATTTACATAAAGGTCATTCGCGCTTGCACAGCCGCCTGGTCCGGTCATACGGTACGAGTGCCGCGTTGCATTCCTTGCATCGGTGCATTACACGCTCTCGCTACATCCATGATGTGTCTCGGAGGGCTGTTCATGAGGAAAAATAAGAAGAGGGCCGCCGATATCGAAAGCCTGCCGTACGGGTCGGTCGCTAGTACATACTTATAACGTGCTCAGTTATTTGTCACCATTTATATTATTTGGCAGTAGATTTTTCACAATTTTATATTTTACTTTTAAATAGCTTTGTGAGTGTCTTCGTAGATTGTTAATGAATTAAAGAGTATTCTAGTTTTATTTTATTTTGTTTTTGAGTTAAGCTGGAAGTGTTAGTTAGATTTTGTTTGTAAACACACTAGGGCTTTAAGAACACAGTCACAGTACTTATTTATGTTGTGTCTAAAAGCTAAGTTATAAAAGTGAATTAAATTTCCTTTATCGAAGTTTTGTTCGTCGTTAAGAATTTATGTTTCCGATGAACTTTAATCACAATTTACAAAAAACGGGTATATTCTTTCCATAATATTCCCACAGCTTTTTAATGTTGAGAATTATTTCATAATTTAATTTCATCTTCTTTTAGAACGAATGTAGCTAGTTATGAAAGAAATTACCTTCGACGTCATAATTAATTTTATGAAGTCCTTGGCTGGCTTCACAATTTCTTTGAATTTTCTTTGTAAAGTGTTCACTGGGAATCAATTTATTTTATACATCCTTTTGACTATATGCAAAATTTCAGGACAAGCGTCAAACAATGAAGGCTCTTGCGTATAGGTATTCGTTAGAATCTATTCTGACCCCGTTCCATCAGCATCAGCTATGTTTGATGAGTACAAAAGGATAGCTGTACCCAAAAACTAGTTAACAGTTTAAAATATATAAATAACATGAAAACATTATTACTTTTAAAGCAACCGTTTTGTTTTTATTTTGTTAAACTTGACACCTCTTTGTGACGATGAAAAAGTTAAATCAAATTTTTTGTTAATATAAATAAAAAAAAATGTAATAAACGCGATCTCGTACGCAAAAGTGCATTTTACTTTTTACTTTACCCGTTCGCGGAAGTGTTGATAAACATTTTACATTTTAAATCGTGTCCGGAAAACTTCCTCGGATATATTACGAAGAATTGATGAACCACCACCCCGCTCAATAGCTGGATGGCGAGATCAAATTTTCTTTCAATATTAAATATACGTGAGCCAATGAAAACGATTTTAGTGTTTGACCTACCCAAATAACTCGGAAAATTTTAACGATTTTTTATCAGGAAGAAAACGATCCAGTGTACATACTTTTTCACTCAAAAATATTTCCCATTTCAATATTTTATATTGAAAACTAATTTAAAAAAAACTGGCCCTTTAACAAAGAACACAAGCTCGTCCGTACGTGACAATCGTCTAGGCTTAAATTCGATTATTTGTTAATCTTTAAACGAATTTCGATTGGAAATCTGATTGACGAGACCTTTCCTCGGAGCGTTAAGCTCTGAGTCCAGTTATTACTTTGCTTTGAAGCTGACCTAACCCAACAAATTGCTGCGAAAAATCGACAAATTCACAAACGGATCTGTTTTTTTTATTATAGCTAACGTATGAGAGCACACTCCCGAATTTATCACACCCTGTAATTGACTTCGTTCATTCGTTTATATACGTTCGCCCCCTGCCCAGACTTTAACAATGCCAGTCGCATTAAGTGAAGCCTTCAGCTCGTCGACTTGCCACCGGATGTTGTTTTCTTTATAGCAATTAAATTTAACGTCAATTTATAAACAATCTGATGGGAACGAATACAAAAACACTTGTATAACACGGAAGAGAGAAGTTAAAGAATACGTAATAATACGTTTAATATTTACGTGAAACTTAATCCAGAAGTAATTTAACGCAATCTGTAATATTTATTGCATCGGGATAATTAGATTTCTGAAATGAAAACTGTTGAGATGAAAACAATTTTTATTTAATGAAACTACAAAATAATTAGTTATAACAAACTGATTTCTGATCTCTCTTAATTACTGTATTCGTTCTATGAAATTCTCGATCTGCTTCGCATTATTAAATTAGTTATAGGAATCGGAAAAACCGAACGGGGCGGAGTCTAATGTTTGTTGTAATCGTCGTTTGGTACTTTATAACTGTTTCACTAACTTAAAATGTTTGTCTAACGCTTGAATGGGAATGAAACTCCTATAAAATTCCCCCCGATATGTTTACCTCCTCGTGCATGTTGAGATCCAATCAAATTATTGCAATAATTCCAGCAGCTTCAGGACGCCAATATCCTTTATAAATCCATGTCATCATAGAAGCTATCAAATTCAATAGCATTCAATGCATTTAATACTGCAGCATGCTTAATATAGAGTCCAAAATTATAATTACAATTTTAATCGCCCGCTTTCAGACTTGCTTTTATTCAATAGGATGCTACAGTAATTGAAATGTTATTCAATACAGTGAACGGAATTAATACAACGCCCGAAAACCTTGCGGATTAACGAATTTGTTTTATGTTTTAGATTTCGATATAGAACATGTTTGTGATCCTTTCGAGTGCTGGCACGCGTGCACATGTATGCGATCGCTCGCATTCAGTGTAAATTTCATTCACTCATTCACTCATTCGACGTACACTTATCTTTCACGCGCACACACTAACACAACCGCACAAACACACGCGCGCGTAAATCGTTTTCGCATTTCAATAAAACTTAGTCGGGGTGAAAACCTTTTCATTTATATTTTATATATCACGTTTATTTAATATTCAATGTAAATTAAAAATAAACACAAGTCGATTAAAGCAATGTTCTTTTCAATATGTTATGTACATGCATACATATGTATATGTCTGAATGTGTTGTTTAGATTATAAATATATGTAGATATTTTCCTTGGATTTAGCCTTTTTTTCCTCATTTCACATAAATATATCTAAAGTCAAACTGCGTTTATAATATGAATTGAGAATTCATAGTATTTATGATCATTCACTAATAGAAATATCAGTTACCTTGTTTATGTAGTCGTGATTCGGTTGTTTGATGAAGCATAAACTGTTTTGGCCGGGATTAAAACCTACCTGTTATTATGATATCGTTACATACAAACGAGCAAACTGAATCATAAATTCCGTTTTATATTATAAACGTCACATCATAATGTTTCATGCACAATAATAAAAAATATATTTACAATTAAAAAAATTTTTTTTTAATGAAAATAAACGAAAATGTATGTGTTCATTATTTATTGGTAATGAGCTAACTTAATCAAATGAGATTCAAAGAATTTATCCAGGTTTGGGTGTGATTGATGAGTGTCCGTGTAAACTTGAATGTATATATCAGAGCACAGCTTCTGTGTGGTTAAATATACGGTATAGCATTGTGTACTAAAGCCGTGACTCGCGCTTAGGGCTTCGGACAGCGTCGTCGATATGATGGAAATGATATCGGTGCTGCAGTCCGAGCGCATGGACTCCCAGCGCGCGGAGCTCCGCCCTCTCAAGAAGCCCAAGGACACGAAGGCCACCTCCCTGCCAGGCCTTCGCCCCATGCTCACTAGCAGCACCAGGCCCGAGGAGGACTTCCTTGACATGATCGCACGTGTCCAGGTAACATTCTACTGTGCAACTTAAACTATCTTCTAAAGGAGTTATAATTAGTTATTTATCAAGACCTACGTCTACATTTTTTCGCTGATATTCCGCAGCAACGTCATCTTATATTGTTAGCGTCAAGGAAATATGTGACTATCATAATATAAAGCCAAGTCTCGCAAGGTTTGTATTTATTTCAAGCTTGTACAGGTACCTTTTGAAAGATAATCCAACTTTACGTTCTTCCACCCAACTATCACATAGCTAAATATACGATCTCATTTACACGACATTAATATACATAAATATAATTTGAAAATAAAATACTTAGTGTCTGCAATAAAAAATAAAATCATTTTATTACATTCATTGTTCTATTCAATTGTATAGTATTAAAAACTTGTAGTCTTCACAGCCGCACAAACTGTCGTCGTGGGGCGTACTTGTATCGGATGAAGATTATTTTCATTAGCTCTATGTAAACCTTATCGGGGTCATCAAACCAGTTCATCATTCCAGGGTACTCGCCTGGACGACCAGCGCTCGGAACTGCCCCGTCCTAAGCCGAAGGAGGTCGCGCCGGACGAGGCGTTCTTCAACCAGCTGATGAGGGTTCAGTCCGGTCGCATGGAGGACCAGCGGGCCAACGTTAGTCACCACCTTAACAGAACATGCTCCTGATAAGGATATTTAATATCACAAAAAGAATTCGCATGTGAAACGTATTGCGAAACTGTTTTATGTATTGTACATAATTTTCGTGCAAAAGTTGGAATGTTACATAGTATATACATGTGTGTGTGTTTGTGTGTGTGTGTGTAATAAATAAAACGATATTTTTCAGATCCCGCTGAAGTCGGCCAACTCCAAGAAGTAAATCATAGGTCTATCGGTACCTGGCCGGCGGATTTACTGTATAATCTATAATAATTTTAAATTATTATTATTTTAATAATCAATTTCTGAATGTTTAT
>DVQP01000214.1:0-28223 GCA_018231745.1 Danaus eresimus
TATATATATATGAACATTTCTAATAAAGGTTATACACTTAAAATGCTCTTCAGTAATAGTTCATACAATTTTAGAAAATATTACAAATTATATCTTAATTTTTAATAGACAGCACAAAGCGCTTAATAGAAGCCTGTGGATCAATGCAATATTATATGACAAAAGTAATCTAACTCTTTTCTACTTTGTCTTTTGATACTTCGTATTAATAAGTAGTACAAAGTTTTCGGTGTTGCATACATATACTTTTATTGTATCACAATTTTGTTTGAAAAAGATTTTTCATTTAATATATTTAAATATTAAAAAATAAATGTACAATCAAAATACGGGATGACTTTTTTGATTGAAAACTTGTTTCAACCATCAACCTTAATTTCAATGATCTTTATTTAATTCTTAAAAATATATATTATTTGTAAATCGTAACTATGTTATAAATTTTATGTTTACCATTATTTAAAGTCAGAACACAGTCTGTGTTGTATGAACATTACTTTAAAAAAAATATACAACACAGCCATTATCAATAACAGCAACAAAATCAAAGTCCTACACCAACAATACGATTCCGAACATCTGAAAATCGGTTGTCGTCTATAACAAACGAAAAAGGATTCAGTGAGCGCATTAAAAGTAGATGAGGGATAAAAGTTCCCGCAAATGATGCTAAATGATCGTTTGAAACGTTGCCGCGGACTAACGACTCTATGAATGAATAACAGATCGTTTACAGACGGGATGGGATGTGTCGTGCGGACGCCTCGTTAGCGCTTAGCGGTCGGACGGCGAGCGACGCAGAGATGCGATACGTCAAAATGACAATATCAATGTCACTTTGACGTTTACATTTTCAGTTCAAATGTTACACATGTTTTTTATGTTCGATTGTAGTACCAGATTTTATTTAAATATTAATGTAATAAGATTTAAATTTCTAACGTAGAAGTAAAAACTAAACCTCTGTGTGATATAATATCTAATTCGATACGTAGGGTACGTTTGTTGCGTAGTCCAAAGGTGTTTAATCAAAGCAGTCATATAATAATTTGCGTGATATGTCTTTTAAAGATGCAACAATACTGGATAAAATATAATGTGCTCTCGTTTGCGTCGGCCGCACGGTCGATTGGTTTAGTTAGCAGTGAACGTCGCGCCTCATTTGCTTGCCGCGACACCGGCCGTGCGACTTTGTTAGCACTCTTTTAGCTCACCTTCTATCTCTCTGATAAATCACGGTCATAGAGACGTACAGCTACGTGAATTTTGATTTGAGATGCATGTAATGAGTCCTGGTTCATGTTTATACATTTTCATGTGGAAACTTATATTGATTTTACGTTCTTATGATCTCATCTGCTGTTCCTGAAACAGTAATGTGTGATTTATGTATATTATTATTTAATATCATTTATAATCATTGGAATTACTTTCTATTTCATAGATAACTTCAAGCATTATATCAAAGGTCATTTTTCTATAACCAGTACATCCAGTAAAACAGTTGATCTGATGAGTGTGAAGCAGCTTGGATCGCGGGGTTGTCGTTAGCGTTTAATGATTTCTTAATGAGTGCACCCTTGCTTTTAAATTATTATTTTTTTTCAGAAAATACATTTCGATGTGCCAACAAAAAAAGATGAATATCTCACGAATATGAAATTAAGTTAATGTTAACTGCTATCCTGAAAATTAATTAAGCCCTGTATGTGACATAGAAATGGAAATATCGAAAATTTATAATACGTATGACTTACGGCTCGATATATTTTTGATAGATAAGGGATCATCAAATATAGTAAGTTTATCAAGAGGTTTGCAGTCCGCGCCTCTGGCGACCCATTAAAAATAATTAATCGATGCTCGCAAAATATCGAGGGCTTCCACTAATGATATCGTAAAACAAAACGCCGGCGACGATTCAGCCCCAACCGCCGGCGAAGTGCTAGCGATAGAGTTTGCTTGGTCCAATCGGAATGTCTGGTCTTCCATTAAGAGGTGACTTTTCACCGGTAAGTTGTATTGCATTTGGGTTTTTCTCTTTTTAAATCATCGTCACATAAATGAATTTTATATTCATCAACATGTTTCAATATATTTTTTTTATATCCTGTAACTTATCAATCTATTTTTCCAAACAGTAAACGAATCATTTGTCAGGTTTCCCTCGTGTCTTTAGTTGAGTTTTGCATCCAGTGATGCTAGTCTCAACATTTGTCTGCGAATCTTAACTCGTGATCCACTGTTACAATATTTAAAACAATTTTTGTAGTCACCAAATAACTTAAGCTTTGAAGCTTCTATTTAGGAAGGCGGTGCTGAACTCCAAAACGATTTTATGATATCGAAAATATAAAAGGATTTTACGAGGTCTGTAAGTGAAATTTATTTCCCTAATTCGGTATATAATAGGCTAATTCACGTGGAAGATGTTTGCGGAGCCGCTCGCGTCTTTGTTTTTATAACTGAATTGAATTATTTCACGAATAAAATGTTTTATTGTCTGTCAATTTCCTTGCTCCGACGGAATATTCAGTCAGATATTAAGCAGAGGTTAAAATTTTATTTGCCCGGAGTTATCGGCGTGCCGGCGTGATGTTGTTAAATTCTCTTTTGTACAACGCTCGTTCGTGGTCTATTATGGCGTGCTCTAAGAAAATGTCTTCAGACAGAATGACGTACATTTATTTGTTACAGAAATATGCGCTTTTTATTGTCTGTACATAAGAAGTAATAGTAATAACTATCCGATCGGACGATATTGTTTGACGTGATTTTGTATTGACAACAATAATTTAGGAATTGCGATATATAAATATACTTACACTCGGGTTTTTAAGATATTTACATGTGAAAAAAATGTCTTTAAGAAATCTGTGTTCCTCCCAAAACATTGTTCATACATAAAAAATACAAAGTTCGTTGTTTTTTTTATTCCAAAAGAATTATGTTACGCTGATTAAACTCAAAAATAAAATTATGCTGTGTATAGTTATTTTCTATTTCAAATGATGTTTTAAATTGTTTGATAGTGATAAGTAGGTATAAAAATGTTAATAAATATTTAATTACTGTATAATACCTGAAAACGTTATCATATCGCTTAGATCCAATAAATATACATATTTATCAACTCTATATATAAAACGTATGTCAACATTAAATATTCCCAACTACATATGTCGTTAAGTTTAAATAAAACAAATAGTTTTATCATCAAATCCTGTCGGATGTACAAGTCTAGTTTACGTTTCTCGCCAATAGATGGCACTGTATTACCTTTTAGTTGAATTGAAGTGCCCTCTGACTGTAGTGTCGTTTTAGATGATTTTATACTTTTCTATTTTATGAAATGCAATTATCAAAAGAGATATTTTTCCCATTTTGCATTTGAAAGTTCTAATCATATATACGCTTTAAATAAAATAATGCCATCAGTCTGAAGGTCACAAAAAACACAAGAAATTTTTGAGAATTCTGTTAGTTATGATAAAAATTTAAAATGAATTCAAAAAGGAAACACCACTATGGAGAAAAATTTATGTGAGCACATGTTTTGGAGGTAATGAACATTCGTATTAAAATAATAAGAATGAAATGTAGATATATTGTGAGCAGACGGCGGAGGTGAGTGAGAGTACGAGGATGGTTAGAGAGCCAGGTTCAATGAGACTGTGATAGGAACGGAGTTGTATTCAACAAAGCTGATGTAATTGATGCATTGTAGGCAGCCTCGGGCGGCCATCGTTAGCCTTTCTTTCGTAGACGCGGTTTTGTCCGGACTGCTTGTTAATTAACTATGAAATTAATTGATGCAGCAAAGTTTCCGAGTGAAACTTGAATTAATTGGCACGTCCGACTTCAGTCTAATTAGGAGCCCGGGGCTTTTCAATTTTCAGTATCGCGCTCGTTGAAGCCGTGAAAAACATACACAAAAGTGTTGTGAGCGGGCGGTTTGCGCGGGAATTGCGAATCAAAGTATGTTTAAGCCGCTAATTGCGACTCGCTGTGCTAAGATAACGATGTCAGATAGTATTCTTTATTGAATATAATTCTTTCCTTAAATTCTACATGTGATTGTGGGAAATTAAATAAGACGAGAGGTCTTACATTTGTTTGAACAGCCGTTTATCACTTCCTCTTACTACGAAAGGAGTAACAAAACATTGGCATATCGTTACAATATTACATGCATATTTCATCGATAAAGACCAATGGGAAGGTTTGTCTTGAGGCAAGAGGGCCTCCATAATTAGCATACATTATGAAATATCGAAAATGACCCTAATTACATGTTTCAATGTTATCGAAGCGGTCGTAATAAATAGGTTTCTGAACGCGTTTCCGATTAAAACCTCCTTTGTATATATTTTTACGAGTGTTACGTGTTAATTGACTTTGTGCTTTTTTATTGTGATTTATAAAGTCTTGAAAGTGTATTTGTTTGCAATAAAGATAAGTTTTTCTCTCTTGTATAAATGTAAATCTTATTTTTTTTTTGTAGTATTGTAATGTACCTATATTTACAAGTCAAAAGCTACTAAGCAATTTCTTTTATAAAGATACTTTTTGAACTAACAATTTTATTTTAGATAGTTGTTTTCATAGATTCGAGATCACAATTTTTGTTTCAAAGGACAACATTTCTTTCAAATCTTTTCCAATACTTCAATCCGTTTCTCTGCTCACATACGAATTATAATAAAAGTATAAATGTAAAATAACGTGAAATAAATATTTGTATATAAAATAGTACGATATTTATTCTTAAAGTAGCGTTTACTCGGTATTTATTCCGTAACCTGTGGAGCGAGTAAGCCTGTTGAGACGCACGGGACGCTCGCACAAACTGAATGACTGCCTGTGTCCCTTCCCGTGATATCTCAACGAAATATTACCGTTACTTTAGTAGAAATGTTTCCCGTATTTATAAGCTGATAGAACCGTAACATTTGTGTCATTTCCTTATATTTTTCTAAACGTTATTTTATTTGATGTCTTAGATTTTAAAAAGATATACACGTTGTATTATAAAAAGCTCAGAAATTGTTATGATCTTTCTTAGTTGTGTGTGATTTATAAGTATTGAGATATTCTTAGTTTCCTGTTGTTAGATTAATTAACATCTTATGTTTTAGAGTTAAACTTGCAACAAAATGCAGCGTTTGTTTAAAGGAATACATCACTTTGCTATCAGTTTAATGCGCGGCTTGTTATTATATATTCTTTTTAATACAGCTTATTACATTAGCGACGATTGTAACACTTAATCAGTATAATGCCATGCGGAGATATGAATGTAACAATGGGAGTGATCTACGTTAAATAAGTCCTTAACAATGCTTTTGTGAAGCCGCGCACAAACTGAATACAAGTACTTATTTAATGATAACTGTGTATCATGACAATATTGTTGTATATTTGTTTGCGTGATTTAAATGAATATTAATAATACTTTTCTGGTTACATTTAAGCTTCCTTGATAGCAATAATGATTTGAATATACGAAATTTATTCTAAGACAGAGGAAGACTGAAGTTTCTGTGTAATGTTCAAGTCGAATACAGTCCATAGAGATGATTTAATTACGTGTCGTTAAAGGTGACATAAAAATTACACTCAGTTGTCATTCATTAGAATAGTTCTAAGTTATTATTTTTGCTAATATTATTTTTAATATCAAATAGCCGTTATCAGAATAATCACTTTAATTTCTATAATTAAACTATTTGTAATTCATTTATATATATTATAAGATTATAACATAAAACTTATTAGTATATATTGGAGTGCTTCTTATGTAGATGGTCAAAAAAGGTTAAAGATTACTTTAGTTTATCTGAGATTTTTAAATGTATGTGTCATTTTAGTGGGTATTTTATCTTAAAACTTATTATTTCATTGAAGCAGACTTTTTATTATCTCGTCTGTTAAACTATTTGGTTTCATTGTTTGTATATAAATCGTTCAAATACTGGCATACGATTCATATGAGTTTTATTTTTCTCATACTTTACCTGCTATACATATATAATTATTGTTTACAGTCCTCCGAAAACAAACATGAACTATTAAAAATTAAGCAATTTTATGTGAGCATATTAAAAATATTTGTTCATCAGTCGTTAGTTTATATTCTCGTAAATGCTAAAACGGAGTTTTTAATAAAAATATTAAACGTCTGTCTGTTACCGCATCCGAAAAAAATAATTTACGTACGATTTGTTTATGAATTATATTTGAGTGATCGGCTATTTGTAGTCTGGGAAAACATTTCATGTATTCCTAGCTTTAATTAAAGAGTTTGTGTTTATGTGTCCAAGGGTTTACATATATTATTTTAAATTTTAATGTATATTCCACATAACATTTTAAGCAGTCGATGACAATGAGTAAAAGAATTGTAAGGAAATCATTGTTAGAAAGAAAATGAACAGATCACGCCTTCAAAGCTGTGATTGAACATATTAGAAAAGAGTTTTATGCTGTTTATAAACATTTTTTTTAATTTTAGGAAAACTAAGAGAAATAAATTAAATAATTAACACTAACTGTTATCCGCGACTCCGTCTGTATAAGAAAAATAAGAAGAAACAATGAACAAATTTTTAAGCTCACTACGAGATGGGGATTTCGGATCTTGATAAAAAGTACCCTAAGTTACTCCTTATTACATCAGCTACCTGCCGATAGATGTTCCATAAAAATCGGTCCAGCTATTTCAGAGATTAGTTGGAACAAACAGACAGACAGACAGAGAACAATTGTAAACAATTGTTATTTTGGTATATATGTACCGTTTATTTAAGTATTACAAACAGACACTCCAATATTATTTATTTGTATATATATCTAACTAAAATATTTGGAATAAAATGATTGATCTGAAGTTGTGATGGCAATGAATTTCGTATTTCATATGAAGTGTTGACTGTTCGGTTCCCACGGCGCGGTGCGGTGATGGTGCAGTGGATTCAGGCCGTTAAAGTAACGTTACAAGTATATGAAATTTTTTTATATACAACCGCTTTTCGACTACTCTGACTTTAACTTTTTTTCAATTATCTTTGATATTTAGGTGATAGATATAATTTATTCTTTAAATGGCAACGGGTTTAATAAAATATTTTTAAAACATATTTTTTAAGATCTCACATCTACGCGAGATGTTATCGCGGTTTTGTGGAAATAACTGGAAATTATACGGTATAATATATGTATATATCCAAACCATTCAATCTGATTTAAAAGGATAACGTCTTAATGTTATGCAAAGTTCATATAGTATAGACGCTTTATGAATCCTATACAAATACAACATAGTAATAGATTAAAAGTTTATCTTAGGACTCTTAGTAATTCGGATATCAGTAAAAGAAACAATATTATATGAAAAAGTGAAGAGGTGGACTGTCCGTTAATGACCGCGTCGGCGTTAGCGGCCGACTTAAGTACGACGCCAAGGGTTCTCACTTATATCTTAAAAATATTAAGATTATTTTAATGTAATCATAGACCACATTATATAAAAAATAATATTTAAAACGACTTCATGGACGCAATGTTATTTTAAAATTGCATAAAGTATTTAAAATTCCGAACAAGTTAACATTTGCAGTGCAAGGAGTCTAGCGAACCGCGGTAATATATGCGAATGTATTTACTTATGACTCTCATCATAATATTGAGTACCAACCTAACTATGAATCCACAAACACGTTCAACCGAGTGCAAGTTAAAGTGATTTCACGTTCCAAACATTATACCTATAATTTCGTTTACAAAATATAATTAAATTTTGGTTGAGATTGATATATAGAGGTTTGATTACACTCATTAATGAAACATTAAAGTTATTTGCTAAACAACCAGCATTAAATGTGTGTATAATAAAATAATTAGTAAGATTTAATTTATAGAAGCGGGTTTCCTGCATTTAAGCTTGAATGATGTGTGAGAACGTGCTGAAATCACGCTTACAATGCTTTTAATTATAAGCTCGTCTTAAATCTGTTTGTAATAACAACAATGCGTAAACAACATTCGACTTTAAAATTTTCAGATTGCAAAAATAAAATTTTAACAACACATTACAGATCTACCGTACATAAACAACTGTGAGTCATAGACAACTTGTGGTAATTATCAGTTCATTTTCGTTTTAACATTTTTTTTTCCATTTATATTTTCAAATCAATTGGAGAACAAATATAGTCTATGGCCTATACGTTATGTTGATATATACCTATTTGTAAGTATATTAATAATTGACATAACGTCAGAGATTTATCGTGGTCACTGGTACAGATTCATTCTACTTAACTTGAACTTGAAGCACGTTTTGATTCATGTTCATCGGCTCTGCTGAACAATTTGAACCATCCGACCATATTTAAGTTCCAATAGATTTTAAATTTCAACGACATGTACAATATTTATTATATTTATTATAAGTTAGAGCAGTTACACTAAGTAAAATCGATGTTTATCTGTCATAAATTAGTATAAATATGGCGGTACGGCGAGTGCGCCGGCGCCGAGGGCGAGCGTAAATCACGCACAACCGCTTATTAAGTTGTTACGGCCGCCATGTTTGTTGCCCACGCGTGCTCGCTCGCCGCAATATGTCCACGCCCTTATAGTTGTGCCTACAATCTTTCGTTATTTGCCATTTCTTATTTATCGTCTATCGAGATTTCAAAAGGCTTTGTACTCGTGCGGCCATTAAACAGTTTTATGTTGCAAAGAAAAATTCTCCGCAGCTGCAGAGGAAAATATTATTGCAAATATTATTTATAGATTTAAAACGAGGAGTTAAAAATAAAAGATTATTGAATAACATGACAAGGCACGTTAAGTGTCCGTTGTGAGAGGTAATAGCCAAGAAAGTTGTTCTTTGTAAATGCAGACAACAATGAACCATTACGAATTAGCTATCGATTTATCTGCCAATGGTTTTCACGGCCCCATTCGTTTCCACGCCTCCGGTGTAGGCGGCTGTAAGATGAAGTATCTGCAACATTTGCATTTGTTATCTCAGCTACAGGCGGTTTTTATCTTAAACATTATTTAGACTTACAACAGAATAAAGTTGTCTTAAGGAAACATTCTAGATGTATTGGATTTTCTGCAATTTGACTAGTAAAAATATTCTTAAAAATATATACAAAACAAAAGTAAGGATGTAGCAGGTTAGATAAGTTTAATGGACAATGTGAGGTGGAATATCAGAAGATTTGATTTATATATCAAGTACTTGTTTATGCAATTTAAATGGGAAATGAATATGTGTAAACATTCAAGTCGTAAATCTTGCTAAGTCAGACGTCAACGACTTGCAGTTAGGTGGCGGTCTTCTCGGCATCTGAACGGGACTATCTCGCTTTTAGTATTTTAACATTTTAAAATAAATAAATACAAAGACTATATAGTTGCGTCAATTGTTTGGGATATTACCATTTTTACAAATGAAACCATATAAAAATATCGTTATATGAATTTGTATTTACATTTTTGTTCACGTTGAACTTGGATGTAATTATAATTTGTAATTGATTATTTTGTTATAATTAATAAATAAACAAGCAAACGAAGCAAAACAATTTAAACTGATTGACAAAATGTTCACGTTTCAAGACAATAATACGAAAGGCGGTCATATTTTACTATAGTAAGGGCCTTCTTCACCCGAAGATGCAGAGTTCACCCGTCAACAGGAGACATACAGTGTTAAAAATTACTCAAGAAAATTATCCCACAATAACAAAATGAAAGATGCTCAAATTTGTATAACCTACGGCACATTATAAAATCGTGGTAAGCAATTATTATTTTTTAACAAATAAGAAGAAAGTTAAAAAAAAAAATTATAGGTCTTTTGAAGAGCCATAAAAAATATAGTCGTTATATAAACGTCAGTTGTTTTAAGCTAACCATTCTTTTAAAATGGCACAAACAATAGTTAAGCCTACTAGTATAATTAAGGCGAAAGATTGTGAGGATGTAGGTTGTTTGATGCTCTTTCACGCCAAGAATACTAAACAGATCTTGATGATACTTTTCAGCAACGTATAACAGACCTCATAATTTTGTGTATGAAGGCATGTGACAGCGACATGTACCTCTAAATATAGTTGTCGGTGGATTACTTATCTTCAGTTTTAATATACATTGTACATTTCTAATTTCGAAGTCTTTGAAGTCTTTGATGAATACCAGAAATCGAATACCCAAGTCCATGTAAAGACGAGGCAGTCGTTGAAGTTTAAAATACATTATGCAAATGTTTATATAAAAATATAGTTTTTGTATAAACTGTTATCACGTTGATTTATGTCTTCGACGGATAGACTTCAAAACATTTAAAGTGTACTTTTATTCTATAGTTGCTTTTTAGAGCCTAAATATTTTTTTCGGTGAATCTAAGTGATTCCTTATATTAATATCTACATGAAGTTCCACAATAATAGTAATTTGAATAAGAAGGATTATGGCAGATATAAAAAAGTAACACATCGCGCATAAGCATATGGGAACAGTTAAATAATATGATATAATGTTGCTTCAGAATTTAATTTAATCTCCTATTTGTCGTATATTTTACAAAAAATTAAAGCCGCCTTTGAGTTTTCAATGATTGGTTCCGTCGCCAAAGAATCTACTTTGATGATATTTTATGTCCTTTTGAATTAATGTCCACATGCCTTAATTCATCTTATTTGTGTTGTCAAAGGAATGGAGTGTGCATGATTTGTGAGGGCTCTGCTTAGTGATATAAGGTTCTGTGGTGGCAAGCTGAAAGTAAATCAACAAAATTAAAATAACAGTAAGAAGAAAATAATAAGTTTAAAGTAAGAGTAGTGGTCGTGCTAAGCAAGAAAGATGGGCTGTCGAAATCCAATAACAAAAAGACTAAACGTTTATAATTTTGAGAAAACCGTTTACGGAGCAGGGTTGGGCGAGACAATAATATCTTCATGGATTTATATCGGCCATCATAGCCAGCAAGTAGTAGGTGTCCTTTTAAAAGTTTCACATATTTTTCTATAAAGCAAAAAGAAAAAGTTTTGACTGGATTGAGATACTGAATAGAATAAACATGTAACTTGTCAAATGAAACTTTAGTGGAGTTCAAAGCACTACCATGGCTTTATTGCGAAAATCAAATGTAATTTTCAATTATCAACAATTATTTTAATTATAATTTTGAGAGATTCAGAAAAAAACAGCTAAGGAATCATAATTACTGAAAATAAATTAAAAATAAATTTTTATTGTCAAAAAAAAGTTGTACTATCAAAATGGATGATTTGATTTCAATATCATGCAAAAAATCAATGAGTATACCAAAGAGGTAGATAATATTGTATAAGTTTATAAAACCACATAAAAGCGCTTTAACCGCGTGATTGGTTAAAATTTACGGGCAGTACGTGCTTTGGGCCCCGTGAGAAGCCTCTCTTCCCACAGCCAGTGAACAAAAAATATTATCGGATTGGTCATTCTATTGTAACATATAGATAATTGGCGATCGGTCTTAGTGTCGACGGTGGTGACGACAAACTGACCTCTGAATTCACCTTAAGATCAGAAAGGGTTTAATATGTGAATATGATGAAGCATAGTTTCGTTGCTTCGTGCTATTATTTCGTTATTATTATCGATTGTAAGACAACATTTTGTACTAACTTTACTATTTTTATTATAAACAATGCTAATATGAAAAAGTGAACAGAGAATATAATATGTAATTTTTAATTACTCAAGTAAGAATGAGTTTTCATTATTTTAATAATCATAGCAGTGGGATATTAGTGTCACGAGCGGAACCCTTTCCTTACAAGGCTCTTCACTCCCGCAGTCATTGGCTAAAAGGTGCTATTTGATGGTACCCATCACTGTAATAAGCTGTAACATACGTACATGCATGAGATGTGACGTCATTACTCGGGTTTTTTCGCAATTTGTCGGGAAACATTAATTAAAACACTCCCTCGGCATTTGAGACAGTGAAGCGACTCTTGTTAGGATTGCGTCCCAATGGGAGCATTGAAACCGGCTAATTGCGGATTCGCTTAGTTTAGAATGAAAGTCTTTAGTGAAATTGACACTATAATTTGCTAATAACGTGAGTAAATTAATATACTTATAATAATAGTTCCTATATTTATCTTGTCCAATCACGGGGGTCCCGTGATTGGACGTGTTTGCCTTATCAGACCAAAAAACGACAATTTTCCAAGATAATTATATCATACGTCTACAATACAACTATTTATGAAGACCTTGGATAAAAGATTTAATTAAAAAAAACAAATGAGTTATTCAGATTAAGTTTCGTGATCTCTTGTTATTACTAAATATAGCGTGAATAATTGTTACAAAAGAGTCCCATAATAATATTTCGCTGGTCACTACGTCTTAAAGCCACCATTCGAACTAAGTGTATCACAGGCTTTGAGTGTCATCATTTCCTCGAAAGTAATTCAAATGGAATCGTGTGCGCCGTTATTAAATATTTCATAACTTACCTCCCTCCCCTTCCCCTCGTGCCTGTCTCACCGTACCCCCCCCCCCCCCCCCCCCCCTCGCTCAACCAACCGCATATTAAAGTCATAAAAAAGGGTTGTTTGATCTATCCCCTTAAAACAATTTACATATCTCCGTTCAGCCCGTCGCTAAATTATTTAATTAAGAGAGGCATAAGTTTTTATTATTTTAATATGTCGGTCATAAAATTGTGTTAATGGAACAATGCTGTGTGGCCTTAATTTCAGCACCGAAACCGCATGATTATGAAGGCTGTAAATATATACGTAGCACTCGAATATCCCATAGTTTTATTAAATTATTATGTGTATTGAGCAAGTGAATACTAAGAAGATGTTTTAATGAAAACTCAACGTCTTAGTCATAATCTTTTGAGAGCTTTTATCTCTGAGATATTAAAGGATGAAGTTTCGTCTTTAATAAGATGTTTTTAGGCTGAATATCTTTTTCTTCATAATAACAAGTTGTTATATTGACATACAAATATTTGTGCCACACACGATGTACGTATAGCAGATCTTTTACTTACCTGTGTGTTTTAAGTGCCAAGGTTCAAGAGTTCAATGTCATTGATGATGTAGTATTCTCACTAGAACCTTATGAATGCTATGAAGTCCTAGGACATACATGTGTAACTTGAAAGCTGTTTTTATTAGAATATGAAAATAAAGGAAGATATACAAAGTAAAAGTTTATAAAAGTCTACGCAATTGAATTGTAAAAAATGCAATAAAAATATGGAATGCGGTGTGTTTAAGTAGCTTGTAATGAAACTGAGAATATGTGATCATTATTTGTCTGATCTTGAACGTCCTGCTTATATTAGTTCATATAACGAATATTGCACCAACGGTTGCCTTGTGTAAATTATAAATAGGCCATTTGTTAATTTTATCAATATATATAATGATTTTTCTCATTTTATCTATTAAAAAAATTGTCTTCTTTTGCTGCACATGTTTTTGTTGTGTTAATTTTCCACTGTATTTGTCCAAAAGCATACTGTTCTTAACGGAATTGTGTATTTTAAAGAGCAAACATTTAGACGGGTTGGTTTTCTGACCACCCCAGGTTAATGAGAACATTTTTATGTGTTTTCGCAATGAGGAATGTAAATTTGGTGGCTGTTACCAGCGCGTTTCAGACGCCATTGTTTTAATGTTTCGCTTTAAACCCTACGACTATACGCTTAAATTCATTAACCCTCTACTGCATTACGTGGGTACTTTAGGACTTAGCCGTTTTTGTTTTTTATTGTTCTTGTATATGTAAGTGAAGCTGGGTTTTTTGGGCACGGGCTTAGAATATGCCACGCATTGTTTATTGTTAAAAGCGGTGTGGTTTTCTTTTATTGTTTCTATTTAAATTTTTGTTCACATTCTCTCGGACTTCCAACATGAACCTTTTTATTCCATTAGCATTGTTTCATTTTACTGTTAACAGTAAATACATTGTCAGTATTAAAATTTTATTGTCTTAGTAATTAATCCACGAGTTCTTTGAAAAAGTATAAAAAATTATTGAATTATTTTATTCATAGAATTTTTATTCTAGTAAATCATTAGCATAATTGCGTATAATAATATATGTATTCTTTTATTAATGCTCTTGTGGTGTTACAATGCAAACAAAAAAAATGTTCTAATTGATATTCATATTCATCCAAATATATGAGCAATAAACATCCGAGACAATACACTCCTTTGTCGGACGAGAATTCGGAGTGAAGTATAAACGCGAAAAAATGGCGGAACAAAGTTAGTGCTTTCACGCAAATTATTTTATTGCAATCAGTGGATTGCGCGCAACGAGTCCGATACAAACTCCAAACGAAGCGACCGAGTCAACCATGTTTTCATTCCATTTTTTTTTTACCAATAAAGAATATTTTAAATGGAAACGTGCAATTTATTTCATTCACTCGCAGGTGATTACTTATGATGTGCTTGTTAACTGCATTTCACGGGTTACACTTTATTCTGATTTTTTTTTCGCGAGCTCATTCCCTCATTGGAATGATTTGTGTAAACTCGTAGTTGAACGATAATTGTTCAATTATAAACTCAACTTATTTTTATATAAATGATATTTTATTACTAAAAAGATTTAATGTAAATATTTTATATTAGCACTTGCAATTGCTTTTTTAAAGAATATATTTAAAAAGTGTATTTAAAAATTAAACTTGGCAACTTAAAATTAAAAGCTGACAAAGATTATGATAAATTAAAAATAGGATTATTGCGAGCGCTCAATTATATTACATCTAATCTGCATTTATTTTAACCGTGAAGCAGGTATAGAATGATAAGTTTTTGTCAACACGTCTATATAAAACATTTGAAATAAAAATATATATTTTATATATTTTTTATTTTTATCAAAATTAAAGTATTGGACGAACAAAGCCCCAAAAACACCACGCACGCACAGGAAACGTGCAATAGAATAATCGTTTTTTAACAGAAAAAAAAGTTCGAGAATTTGACAGAGTTCAAAACTGCCTCGAGGTTCAATTACGAGAGTGCGCGCAGCCAATAATTGGCACCGGAGTCCGCGACAAAGCGCCCACAATGGGCTCTGATTAATTTCCGAACTACAGCCGAATTCTAACTAGCAAACACGCGACGCTGCCTGAAATTACTTTGCTGTTTAGCTTTGTGAAATCATTTTATACAAGCAATTCATTGTCTTCAATTAATTCATTGATATAATGCTAGAACTTCTTTAGTCGTTTGTGAGTTTGTCTTGCTCTGTTTGTGGTCTCGATTTTTTCCCTATCATTTAAAATTATGTATTTTAAGGTAACATAATAATTAAACTATTAAGCAATCTAACCATTTTAATGGTCCCATTATAGCACACAAAACGTGTCTAAGCGTCAGATAGTGCTAGTGCCAGTGCCAATGCCAGTGCCAGGCGGCCGCGTGGAGGAAATTAAACGTCATTCGGTCACTTTCTTCGCACAATGCAGATCTGCAGACAAGAGTCATTAAGGCGAGCAAATCGGATGCTTGGGATTTGTAACATACAGACAGCTTTCATTATTTAAAATAACATTTTCATTAGTACCGAGCAGTTAAAATAAATTTGCATGATAAGATGTTATGAAATGACAACAAAATTGTAACCAGTAATTGTAATTTTTATTGAATTATCATTTTAATTATACCTTTTGTAATTAGCATCAACACAATTTTGCAAGAATGGCGAATAAAAAACTAATCATAATTTCAGATCGTAACCCCCAAACGTAACAGTGTTAAAAATATACTATAACCGAGTTACTAAAGTCACTATATGTTAATTATTATTTATATTCCAAAGAAATCTCAACAATATGTGGTTAACAGTAAGCCCACGCTTGTTATTAGTATCTGAAACCTGCTATGGATCTGCAGGAAATTAAATGCTGTCCACTGGCGGTGTCCGCCGTTTAATTACGCTTACTTACTTAGTACTCAGCACACAGATTACACGAAGAGTTAGCTTACACTTCGATTTATTGATTTAAAATTGTAACGCCCACTATCATAATGGATTGCACTAACATCACACATTCCAGGAACATCTTCATTATAATTCTATCTATAATGTGACAATTATTAATGTTTTTTTTTTATCTGCATCCGGTTTGACATCGACTAAAGATTGCTATTGAAATAATATTCAACACAACTATGAAAACTTTTTGTTATATTCTTTGTTTCGCTTAAAACATTATTCTAAAATGGTTTTATTAAAATATATATTTGTGCCATGTAAATACAAACAGCACAATACATATTAAAATAAAACAAGTAATAACTTAAAAGGTAACTGTCACAACAAAATAGATATAAATTGTGAAGTCGTATTGACGGACGAATATAAAATAACAAAAAGTAGCAAACAAAGCACTCTTGAAAATATGCAAAAAAGCTATCCAAATCATGATATCTTTGAAAGACTGTGTTATAGTAGAATTGAAACGGTGCATTCGAAATCCATTAGCTAATAGCGGTGAGCGACGTGACACGCAGTCGCGCTGTCCATCGCCGGTTTAATTTCCTGCCCGGCGACGAACGATGTACAACTCTCTCTGCGAAGAAGAATTGTAATGTGCTTTGAATATTTTATGTGTTTGTAACAGGGATTTAATTAGCCTCGTGATAAGATTAATTTATACGCTGATACAACATTTATTTCATCATATATTTATGTCGAGACTGGTTTAAGAAATGCACGTCGGCTATTTAAAAGGAATTTATATTTTTTTTATAGTTTTATTACTAGTTTACCTATACCATATATTATTCTTCTTCGCAAGCTCTTAATTACTAAATTAAAAAGGTTTTGTTGCCTTTATTTATATTATGGTACATATAACTATTTTCTGAAAAACAATAGGGAATAGCGTGTTCGGTATCAGAATCGAACGTGCGCCTGCGCCGCCAATTAGAAGTATTCTCGGCAAATGGGCTATTAACACTCGCTGTACAGCGGTCATCGCGATCTATCTGCCTTCCTTAGATTAGCGTGAAGTTTTCTAATTGAACTTAACGATTATGGGATAACAGGTCTATATTTTTCACACCCTTACTTTATATATTATGATGTTGAGACACATATTGTACTACCTCCGTCTAAGCCTACCTTTCTTTAAAAATGCTGGTTATTCGTCCATCGTTACAGTACGTCGGCCATTGCTCACCAGCATGATCATAAACTGCCAATGAACCGGAGACTATCAAACTCTGTAAACATGAAGTGTTGTGGATTCTGAAAAGATAGTAGTATTTAAAAAATATATATATTCAATTATTAAAAAGAAATCGTATTGTTAGTTTTCATTAAAGTATGAGGATTTGTCATACATATTTTTAAGAGCACTTATTTTATATCTCGCATTTTATTATTATGTACACAAAATGTTACGCAATTTATTGAACACATTATAATTTTTATCAGGCCTTCATTATAATCGAACCATAATTAGAAAAACTCTGTTTACCGTATCACTAACTAAAGAGTAGTAAATAATATTAATAAAGCATATTTAAATTTAGTTTCTCCAACATTGAGGAAGGAACCTGTTTATGTAATGGAACATTACGTTCATAATTAGTACTTTATAAAGTATTTATATTTTATGTAAAGAGAGAGTATAGACGCAGTAAAGCCTTAACGATCATTAGATCTTAGTATATAATTATGCCATAATAAAGTTGTATGCACAATTAAAACGTGGAATTTATAGAAAGGATAGATTCTACATTATTAAAAAGTGAATAGAATATTATATTCTTAGTAGAATATTATTAGAAGGAAAATCAAACTGCACCCGACAAAAATATCGGCCGTATAAAGTGAATCACGATATGCATATGATTGACCAGTTACATCATCCGATTCAAGGAAACGGTTCAAATTAAATAGCGAACTTCAACTCGGGAGCTAGGCTAGGTCTTTTATAGCACGCGATCGGGTGAACGTTTCGCGTTAATTAATTGGGTGTTTTCACACGTCAGGGAGCAGATCTCGCCAAATAGATCGGCGCATGAGGCCCTTAATTAGCTATATCTTAAGGTCGATCTCCTGCGCAGAGTAAACCGCCACGCCAATTTGGTACTGCTCTCCGCTACGGCATACTAGACAGATAAGGACTAGAATGCTAGTCAATAACCTCATTATTAAAGACCCGACCCGCTGTTTATTTGATTGTTGGATAAGATTCATTTCTCATATAATGCCCGCTTCGGTGAATTTCGGTTGTTTTAATAATAGTTTTACTTAAACAATTCATGACATCAATTAAGAATACTTTTAAATGGAAACCAATTAAATTTATATAAAGATACGTCAATCTCAGCGTTAAGGTATTTCAATGACGATGTCGATTTCATTTGATTTAATGAAGTTGTTACTCTCAAGTCGTCCGTGGCTGTAACAATGAGTCGTGTGAGTAACATGATTAGAGCAAGCGAGTCCCGCACTTCACCGAGCACGTGGAACGATCCGACGAACGCGCCCCAGATTGATAGCCGTCGGGAAACAATTACCTTTTTGTCGGTAAAGCGATATACCGCTAATTACAATAAGTGATCATTGACTTTTTTAATTAAGCCGCTCATTGAGCCGTCGATCACGGAATAATAGTTGCCAGTCAGTATATTTAATAAACGTTCGACTTCGGAATGTTCATAGTTTCGCTCGCGGAATTTATTTTATTAACTCCGACGTTTTCTATTTTAGAATTTTTAATATTGCAACGAATCGGTGCCAGAAAGCGAATCTTGTTTTAAGTATTTTTTTATTTTATTTTAAACGGTTTTTGAAAACTGACAATATATGTACAATATGACAATATATGTACAAGTGGGCATGTTTATTAATGACAGCATGAAGGTTAAGTTGTAACCTGTTTGGATGTTGTACGTAGGTTCGTTGCATTCCTTTATCGAGTGAGATGTGGTCTCGCTGTCAGAAAGTGGCGATTGCAGGCGTTGAGGCCGCGGGACGGTATATCACCGGGTTCACGGGTCCAAATGGCGGCGGCCATTGTCCGCCCCGTGAGAAACGAATGTTGCCGGCCTCTAATTACGTTTTATGCGATATCGCCATTTAATTAGCAACATGTTTCCCATTCCGAAACATTAATTAATATTTTCATCACAGTCCTCTGCATTTAACTGTGCTTTTATTGCTCCCTCGAGATTTTAATAAAGATTCCCGACCACCCTTGTCGGGGTAATATTGCTTTTGAGTGCTTATTAATTTTTTTGATTCGATGTTATTGTTTAAGTCTTCACCAACTTATTAAATTGTTTAACTATCAATGAACTCATTGAATCTGGAATACAATTGGCGAAAGACACTGTGAGATAAAATGTCTCGATATCGCAATTTACATTAAAAGGTGTTAATTAAATTGTATATAATGAGTCAAATTTGCGTTTCGTGTTTCAAACTTATACAAGTTTATACTTACGGGTTGTTATTTCGAAATAGTGCCTTAGTCATTATAACGGCAGGGACTGATTAAATAATAAAGCGTATACCATGCGATTTCGCTAAATAAGGGACAAGATCAATTTGATGTTCGGTCAGTCGGTAATTGTTGCAGAAGATTAATAATCAATCCACGTACCGGACAAATTGCGACAGCGGAGCGTCAATAATGGTGTTATGGGTGTGACATCTCTTACGTGAGACTCGTTACTTGAAACCTGTTAATGATTGTTACAATCGTACAATTCGTGAATCTGCCCTTCACAATCAAAAAACAGGCGAAAGTAACATTCGTTGGACAGAAAAGATACGTACACTCTGACAAACTTGTTTAATTTAAAAGCCTGAGAAAGAGGTAGATGTTTTCGTTTTATTTAGTCTATCCAGTGTACAAAATTCACCTCTACCGCCTTTGCATTTTACGCGATCCACAATTTTTGTGTTGTTTGCATAATTTGAATCGATGAAACTCCTGTTATTCTGCGTATTTAAGGTCCGAGAGCGTGAGAACAGCCCTCCAAGGAAACTAATTACAGCGAATGCGGCCTGGGTCTTCAGTTAATTAGAGACTGAGTGGTTCAACCCTCTTAATTAATAGGCACTCGACTTGGAGGCCCTTATGCTTACCTCGTCTGTTTTGTTTCAATTGTTGAATTTATGATAAAACCTAAGCAGTTGATAATTCTATACACATTATAATGTTATTCTATAAATAGACCCAGAGAATATTATAATATTGCTAGTTTATAAAACGAACAGATATTTTATGTTTTTTGTAACTCTATATGATGAAAGTAGACAAAAAAGTACACAGCCTGAGAGTTCGACGTTGATTGAGGCCGTTCGAGTGTGAAATATCGATGCCATTATGATAAGACGGAGAGGACGTTAAATATTTTTAACCATTTGTAATAATTGGATTTCGTTATAAAGACTTATGTTATTTGGTATTAATACAACTTAAATTTATTTTAATAATTCTATATTAAATCAGAATTTATACAAGTAACATTACTTCCAATTGACGACTATATTTATTCAGTATCACCTGCGCGAATCAGAATGTTACAGCATCAACATAAACATTATTTATGATCATTCAATTCTAAGTCGTAAAGGAGAAAATTGCTTTGTAATGTTATATTTAATGCATTCGTACCTCCCTATACCTAAAACTATATCTCTCTCTGGAACATGACTCTTCGATTAACATAAAATTCATGGAAACGACGCGTGGGCGCAGCTTGGATAGTAATAAGTACATCTTCAAAAATCTTGAGAATTGTAGTGTTTAACCGTACTGTTTATATTTTATAATGATGCGGTTTCTATCTTTCGTTGTGGTTCACAAACCGCATTAGTAATTTTACGAGCAAACATTTCTAGAACTGAATCCGAAAATCTAACTAACCACTGCCAGCATTACGTTTACTTAAGTAAATATTGCAAAATTTATGCTGTTATTATATTATAAATGATATGTTGAAATATCACTTTAATTAAATTATAGTTAGTACAAAAGGTTCCTAGATATCACGACTATAAATATGATAAATAGCACACAATAACAGGTTATCTTGATGTCTATAATTAAATCAATCCAATTATATAATTATTAAGGCCGAGATAACTATCGGAGATTCAGAGAGCACCATGAATATGGAACTTAGTGAAGATTAAAGGTTAACAAATAACAAATATAAAAATGTAGTCTGACATGTTTGATGCGGAGTACCGATGCAAAGCACTGATAACATTCCGGCTGAGGATTCGAACACGAAATTCTTGACGTGGTCAAATCTGACTCCATACTTGAGGTATACAACGTTTCCTAAGCGTGTGTATATATGTTTGAATGTCAGGAATTCTCGATGTGTTGACTATGATACGTCTTCCATTGCGTCCCAGCTGTCAATCTGAGGGTAGGGACGGTCTGCTTGCGGCGCAATGCTCAACATTCCGCAGCTTGACGACGTGGCATATTGGACGAGAGGTCATCACTAGGCGATAGGATCATAACAGAGAATTCGTCGGTCGACTGCCGGTGGAATGCGAGCGGTAATTGATTTGTCCTACGTAATCGACGGCTTCGACGGGATTGATGGGAATATCGAGACGTCATGCTTGCCAGAGATAGCTCAATGTAGCATTCTCTGATGTCTGTTGCTTAGAGAGCTAAATCATTCGCCATTAGCATTCCAGATGTTAGATGCTGCTGTATATTGGCTCTGACCACTGTATATGAATAACGAATTGAACTTATCTGGCTTGATCTTTAATAAAAATATATAAAAAATACGACGGTATTTTTCATATATATATATTTTGAATGAAATGGATTTATTAAAAGGAATGCTGTTATAAGGATAGTCTCATACAAGGATCGTTTCGACTAAAGCATTAAACTGACGGCGAGGAGCAACATAAAATTAATATTCATAGCCGTTGTATTTATTGGCTTTCAATTAGTTTAATCTTAATGGAGCATAAGTACAGCGCGGGCGGCGCGGGCGACGCGTCCTAGGTGCTTTAAGTGTCCTGGTGTTGTCAGCACATATTAAGATTTTCCTTATTAATTTCTACTACTTAGCGAGTAATTTAAATAATGCCTAGCTTACCAAATATTTTTTTATCAATTTTATTTCCTATAGTTTAAAATAGTTTTGTATTCTCAATACGATATCGACTTCAATATCATAATCATTAACGATAACCTGTTAGAAAACTCCTATTACATTTCAAATCAGTTAGCTGGTCTTTAAATGGTAGTACTTCAGAATTGTCCCAGTTAACATTAGTTGGTGTAATGACATAAATGGGCAACAGAGTCACCTCACTGGCAACTCTGGTCGCGGAAGGCAGGCGATGACCTCAGCGGACCGGTTCCAGCGGTTCCCTTCCCCCCCGTCGCTTATGTTCCTCCCCCCCCCCTCCAGCCCCTTCCCCTTAACGTGAGACGTTTCATTACGTTATTATTATATTAAGTGCTATAATCCATAATATTGTTGGCATTTCTAGAGACGATATGTCTGACACATAAGTCGTGACACATGCTTGCATATAGAGCACAAAATTTCGAGTATAGTAACAAGTCGTTTAGTTGTTTCCTAATTCTAAAACATTTTCTTCGTTTTAGAATTAGGACACATTTGTTAGTTTTTTTTTTTTTCTAAAGACGTCTTATGTACCAACGCATTATTCTTTTCTTCAATTTAATATATTGATTTAAGCAAAATTTGTTTAACAAACAGAGCCCTTTCAAGAATGATTAATTAATTGTAAAAATTTAATTATGAATTTGAATAAACAAAAAACTGAATTAAAATAAAACCATTGTTTCTTCTCATTAATATAATGTTTTGCGTTCAACGAATATTTAATCATGTAATTTTTAATTAAAAATGTACGCTTACCGGAAGGGTAACTTATAATTAAACAAAATTTTAAATGCAAATTAATATTTATTTATAAATTAATAAGTAAAAGAAATTTATTTATTAATCCATCAACAAGTTCTAGAATCGATTTTAAATTAAAACATTTATTGAGTGAGATATTAGCAGATAGGTTACATGGAGAGCGAGCTGAAAGTACACTTTAAAGCCTTATCCGAGCCAATAATAAATAGAGCCGTCTTTCTTGTATCTATCTATTGATTGAAAAGGACTGCACTAAAACTTGGATATCATCATATAGTGGAAACAGCGGTGTAGGTATTATACAGAAATCTAATTATAGAAGGCCGGTCTGTGAGAAGGTGGGCGCGGTGCAAAATAAAGCACATTACAAAATATCACGTTACATCGTTCGGTGCACTTGATCATTCCGTTGTCCGAAGACTTGTTTCATTTTTATTTTTTTTTTTCAACATTTTGTACTTATACCGCTTTGTTCAAAGCCGCCACGCAAGCCGACCGATCACAATAGATTACAAGCCATCAAACGCTTTTTAAAATATTAATTTACTTAGCCTTATTAATTTTATGATTTGATTAGCTATAATTAATGACATCATGCTTTACATTCTTATCAAACCTATTCTACTTATGTTATAATATAAAACCTTTCATCTTATGTTACATTTCATGCAATCTAAGCAAACCTTATCGAAAATCACGATTGTTCGTACACATATACTTGCATATACATATATGCAGAGTCTTGTTATTTACATCGATAGTGATATGTTATCATATATGATGTAGATATGTTGTCGACCAAGAAATGATGGGGATAGAACGAGAATTGGCACGTCAAAGTACTATCGGTAATAGAGCGAGTGGAGTGCGTGGAAGTCCCTAGCTCGCCGACCAATTTATTTGCCGGGACGTCAGATTTCGAGGGCCTCGTTACGACTAAGCCTCCAATTAGACTTATCCCTAATTAAGAGATGCCAATAAATTACCCTCCATCACGGGCTAACGAAGACGCGCCGCACTAATAACGCTAATTGATTTTGAGTAATGAGCTCGAGTTTTGATGGAGCTGATTGGGGGAGGGGAGGCGGGATCGATCGCTCGACTACCGATAACAGAACCATAACATGGTACGAACTGTTTAATGCCAAGGTGCTTCTTAATCTGGACGATTCCAAAATCCATACCGAATCGAGTACTCTATTTTCAATAAATTCATTATAATTTTCTAAAATTTAATCAACGCTTAGATGATATACAGAATTCGTTACGAAAATACTCAGTTGATATTTAAAATCAATAATCTATCATTTACAAAAAAACTCGTATTCAATTTAAGTATGAAGAAAAATTATCTCCGTCTAATTAACTTATAAGAATTATTATTTTCTTCAAGATCAATAGAAGCTTTATTACACCGTGCATCATACAAAGGACTAGCAAAATATTAATATTATATATTACAAGGTAATAACATAAATATTCACTATACCAAAACTAAATATAAAATAAAAATGTTTAGATTATAATTACTACCTAAGGAATATATTCTTTTAGTAATAGAATAAACCAATCGTGATTTAATATCAGCTAACAACTAAGTTGGTAATTTTCCTTTAATTGAATCCCATTAACATAGTAAAAGCTCGACTTTAATTACTGAGACCAAACATTGGACTCGCTCTGAACATTCCATGATCGTTTCATGTCACTTAATATGCAAACATCTAATTAGACGTGGTTTGAATAAAAATAACTTTGAAAAAGTATTATATTATAGATTCAATTTAATTATTTAATATTTTTATTGACGAACACAAAGACAGGATGTTTATTTCAATGTTATATACATAAAAATAAATACATAATAATACATAAAAATTCTACATCTGTCTTTATGGTTTACAGATTTCATTAAATTGAGACCACTATTTAATAACATCACACGTCATTTTTTTTCTTCTTCTTCTTCCTGGCAATAATCCCAGCTTTAGCCAGGGTCTGCCTCTTTTTATTTGTACGTTTAAAAACGAGGAAAGACAAGTTTATAGATATATTAGCAAGACTTTCTTATGTTCTTGAAAACAAATATTATTTGAAAATCTTATTTTATTATGAGACCGCATTCATTGAACTGAATGAGTTTCCTATATTAAAATAATTTTAAAATAATAACTCTATTAACATCAAACACGCCTTCAACAAACGTATGTTCCGAGATAAATGTGTTTTGTAAAAAATTGTATATAACTGTAGATTTTTGAGAACATAATATAAATAAAACTAATATTTTCGGATTACTACGGATTTTTTGAAATCATTTTAAACTTAAGTCCCCTAACTTTTCGATTACAGCAACCGTAGTCACGGGCAGACGAGATGATTTTTAATCCGATAATATTAGTTCTATTAAACGAATACTCGCGAGTCTTAGATCTCATTTCATAATAAAGAAATTGAATAACACTACAGTTATTTATATAGCATAATGTATTCCGAGCTGACAGCTACAAGTTGAGTACATTTTGACGTGTTTTCATACAAGTAATACCTATATAACATAGCCAATATTAGCTTCGTCACGGTCACGCGCGCCCGCGCCGCACATGCAAGTCCAACAATTCTATTATTTGAGTACGTATTTGACTAAAATACATAATTATATTACATGTTAGCTGTAGCCAATTCGAAAATTGACAAATAAAAGAGGAATTAAAATAAAAGTAAGCGTAAAAAATATAAATTTGAATATATTTTGAATATAAGTATGACTTCAGAAGTTTAAATTGCTTTCCATTATAATGGATATAGCAAATAAATTTACTATAAAAATCATTTTAAAGTAATTAAATGGAATACTTTGAACATCTGTAAGCCAATATCGGTTAAGTCATTTTAAAATATCACGTAAAAAAATACTTTATGGAGTTCTAAAATAATTTTCCTGAATTAATATGCAATTATTTACTATAGTAATAGGAATATATGTATGTGTGTTTGTTTGTTACCATTAATTTAAAGATATATTCTTCGTACGTCTCTCAGTAAGTGGCCGCTAAGTAGACAAGCATAATTTTCACATTCCTGTTAATTTTCCTATCTAACATATGACAATCGGTTCCATTAAACATCTTTTTGTATTTAATTCTTCAGAATAAAGTCCCCTTTCATTAAAAACTATTGATTGATTATTTTAAGCGCGTAAAATTATTGATATTTAACAAAAAAAAATTAATGTGACGTAATTTTTATTTTTGGTGTGTTTATGCTAACATTTGTTATATCTTGCTTGGAGCAGCTTTCTACAGAAAATGCATTCAAGAAACTACAATAAATGCTATAACTTTTTCACGGCATCTTCTAAATCGTTAACTTATAGATGACTATTCTATTAATAGTATTACAACAACGTAATGCGACACGCGATAGATGACCGATGATAGTTCAAATGATTAAAAAATGCTTCTCTTTAACAATAAAGTTCACACTTTATAATCTAATTAAACTATTACAGATAATTGAAATTCCAATAGAAAATATATAATTAAATATAAATTAGCGAGCAGGATTCGAATCTGCAAACTTATTAAGGTCGCGTTCCAGTTACTTCAACAATCAAACTATAATACTCTACTCCAGCCGGTGAATTAATCATTAGATATATATTTATCGTCTTACTGGGACAGAGGTGCCATCTATTATTTTCTTAAGAAAATTTGAAGAATAGAGGAAACATTGTTAAAACGCTGCCGCCGATATTAAAATCTTATATTCATGATATAACATTGCTGCATATAACAATCCAATTATGGCGTAGTCAAGTTAGCCAGGATACGTTAGTTGTTAAGTAACAGAAGACGGTGGTGTTGCGGATTCGAATCTTGCTCGTGATGATGAATGTTCCTTCTATAATTTCTTGTTTAATAAACAGATATAATTTTAGCGTATGAATATAGTGCTACTGAACTATTATTCAATGTTCTGTAGGAGCGTTTGAGCATCATGACCATGGACCTGTGATTGGCGGAGTCCACTACCACGATTTAATGTCATTACTAATGTCTCGTTGAATTGAGATGAGTTTTTTTTATTGCTTTATTTTAAATTTCATCATCGTATTGTGTTTATGTGTTTAAAAGTCGATCGTACTAAACTATGACACTGATTTGTAAAAGAAATGTAATTGCAAACAGACTAATTTATTTTATTATGAAAGCGAATCACGAGTCATTTAATCCAAAGATATTTTTTTTCTGCAAAGTCAAATAAATGGCTTATATACGGTTGCTGAAAAGTAACCGGAACGTCGGAATTATGTAGTTTTAAAGTAATGAAAATCGCGTAGTAAATCCGAAATATATTAGTTTTATTTCAATGGATATTGTGTGTTTTCAACACTTTAATTATAGAAAAAGTATTAATGTATTGTTCCTCACCGTTTGTGCGTTGATAGTGAGATGTTGCACTCATTTACCATATTCAGAGCTCGATAAAGTTAATGCCACTTAATGGTATGATGTTGATCGTAGCGAGTGTGATCTAAGACAGCGCGCTAGCTACGCTCGAAGCGGGAACAATCTATCATTCTGACATAAATTAAGACGACTTATTAGGAAACATTGATAAATATGCGCATAATTTAAAACTAGATATACATACATATTACTATCAATTAGAGCTTGGTGTCTACAAATACATTAGTTTATAATAATTTGTATGGATTTTACATATTTATAATGGACTTGATATTATCAAATGCATAGAAAATTTTAAAGGAATGCATAAGTAGTTCAATTAGGAACTCTTAATATCTGGACCTACACAACTTGAAAAAGTATGTGTTTTATATAATGTTTAATAAAAATAAATTTCATATGATCTCTATTAGAAAAAAATTACGAATATAATAATTGTTTTCCTCTCATTGATTCGCAGTTGCTTGTCGCTGTTTTTCTTTTAGAAAAGCTACTTTTTAGATAGAAGTATGCATAAGTGTCTGTTGATTAGATAATAAAAATATAATATCTCACCAGTCCCCAGTGATATATCGTTTTAAAGAAACGTTCTATATATTTGTGTTTGGTTGCGTTAATTACACAAATTGATCATAAAGATACAACCGTTTTTACATTTTACATCAAGATATATCTGTTTTTGAAAACTAATAAAGGAAACACGCTTTATAACGGCTAGTTTTACATATATAAATCGCTATCGCTACACATCTTCAAGTGATAAATTTAACATTTATTAATAGGATCCTAATAT
>DVQP01000215.1:0-28214 GCA_018231745.1 Danaus eresimus
GTACGGGGGTGCGACGGAGGCGATATCTACGCCTCCAATAGCGCCCCTGTTCTCCAGGCTGGGGTCGGGCTGGTAACCCGACTCCAATGAAAGCCTGGCGTCTTCGGGTTGGTCCTAATTACAGGGATCGCCCCCATACTCCGAGAAAATAAGTCCGGTCTTTGCCAGGACCGGCCAGTCGCTGACGTGCCGGCGCTGAAAGATCCGAGGTACACCGACATAACGGCCGATGACTTCCGCAGTGGTTTCAGTGAGTAGGGGCCCGTCTAGGCAGAGTCTCACACATTCTCTTCGGCCCCTTACCAAGGCCGTTGAGACGGCACACAAAAAGAGCTTCCTTTGCGTTATTAAAAAAAGACTGTATCCTACTTCTCGCTCGTGTTCTAAACTTATACTCCTAGTCCTATTACAAGGTCTACGATCCTTGTCTTATCAACGCGTTTTGTAGCGGGACTAATGTTAGCTATCAGTCATATTCACGCGTACGTAATTGTTAAAAGTAGATTTTAAAACATAATTGGCGTTTTATTTTATTTATTACTTTTTATGCAATCAATGTGTAGGCGTCCTTTATAAAGCGTTAAATGTATCGAGCGTCCCACCTCGCGCTTACGTCTGTTCAAATATCTTAACAAGGCTAATATTAATTCCTGCTCGAGAGGTCGGCCAAATGGCTAACGGACTGTTAATCTATTGTATTACCAAAATTCAAATGTGTTATCGCACCCATGATTTTTTGAAGCTATATTATCGGCGTCCGTTTTGTTAGTGTCGACTATTTCCATGTATTTATTAATAAGGTGAATTAGTTTCTTTTTCATATGATGAAATTATTTTTCTTCGGCCTTTCTATGACATTGCAAATTAAGTTCTTTTCATCTCTTTTGACTCGAACACAATTTATGCCTTTATTTATAACATAATTGATACGATTCTGACAGGTTACACCTAGTAAACTGAAAAGGCAGCTTTTTGTATGAAAAATCTAAGCAATCAACGATAGGTTGCATTAGCTAACAAGTGACAGACCGAAGGATAAATACGATTAAGGGATAAAATGGTGCCTCATAGCAAACATGTCGTATTAAACGCGATTACTTCAATTCGGTTGTGTTATAACAAGAACGAATAATTTGGTAGCCGGTCATTTAACGTTACATTTAATAACGCGTCGTTAATTTCTCATTGTGGATAAACGTAAATATTTTAACAGACTGTTACATTTTTCTTCGTTTCGCTTCGTTAGTAATCGCTTTTTTTATATTTAACAAGCCGGGATTGCTAAAACTGGGTTTAAATAAGATAAATACAATTTTAAAGACTCTACAAAATAGTACGATTTCGTTTTTACAGCCTCCAAAGTCCTGACAACCAACGGATAATGTTATCACGGTCACCGCTTTGCTCATCTAGCTACAAATACTCGTTCTTAGGAACCAAATTCCTTTAGAAGAACTATTCGCTATGCTGCAGAAAGTATAATATGCCAAAAAGTTTTAAAAAAGTTTAAATTAAAACAAAATTTAATCCACCTAGGGACAGAACCAAATAATTACACCCATTGTGAATATTATTATTTATTAAAATACAAACGTACTAATAACTACAAACTATAAAATACTTTAACATCGTATAAATAAAAAACTATTACATGACTAATCATAAAATAACTTTTTCCCAATTTCCTTACACACATTAAATATTTTCCCATCTCCTATCTGAGCATTCTTTTCAGATAGAAATGATTATATATGTACATATATCCCTATCGCTGCTTATTTATGAATGAAAAATGTTAAAGCAGGCGGTGTTAAGTCAGCGATGCAAACTTGGACTAATGGCACTAGTAAATTATTATTAATTATATAAATTCACTTCCATAATATTACAATGCTTGTAAAAACTGTCATGTTCAAAACTAAACTTTAATTAATCCAATCTGGGTTTGAATTTTTCAAAACAGGCCACACAATAGGAGCATAAAAATATACTGCTAGCCATGTTATAATGATAGTTGTTATGGTTGGTCCAATTCCAGCTTTTGCCTGATGATAAAAATATTTTGTTTTTTTTTTATAATTTGTTGTGTATTAACTTAATTGTTATCGCTAATATATTTCGATTTCATGACAACTTGATATGGATATAGTATAATATGAAAAAAATATAAATATATGAGACTAAAATTTATTTGCTAAAACAAATATTATTATAGATTGTTATTTACCATTTTTGATGTTGGAACTTTTGCAGCACTTTGAACTATAAGATTACCAGGTGTACCCACAGGCAACAAAAAACAATGAGAAGCAGCAAAACCAGATGCAATGCAGTACATTAAAGGATTATGTTTCACTTCTTTTGCCTAAAAAATATGTTAAATAATAGTGCCGTCCCTAATATTTAAACTATCAAATTTATACAAAAAAAAGAACAGAAAGTAACTACAGCCTTTTTTGTGCATAAATATCTGTGACTATTACATCTAATTAGCAATAATTAACTGTTGTTAAATGTTTCAGTATTGAGAAATATAAACTGAATGATAAAATAACGAAAGTTCCATTCAAAAATCAGTACAATTTATTGTACATTGAGGGACGTTGTAGCATGCCATCCTCCAACGACAGACGCCGGAGCTACTTGTACGAAATGGGTCTTTGAACTTATCAGAGAAAACGGTGTATGTTATGGCACATTGCGAGGTTATATACTCGTAGACATATTACGTCGAAACCTTTAACTACGGTAAATGTTAAGATTTTCCAGCAAAACTTAGGATTTTCCGATACAAATTGGTATATGTTGAAAATGAGACGACTTTTTCGGCTCTTTTTTATTCGAATTTTGTTTATTACTGTTTTATTAATGTCATCTGGTAGTTGTTGGTTTTAGCAATAACACCATGAGGAATTATTAACTATTTACTTCAAACAAACTTAACATGTGAGTTTTACCGTAGTTCGAGCTTTTGTATTTCGAGCTACAGTAACTTTCGTCATTATTTTGAGATAACAATCTTCTGCTTATCTAGCTCCCTAGCTGGCGCACGGTAAATAGCCGATAGTTTTCATGATAAGCGGTTTCGGGTACAAAATCGCAGGCCATAAAAATCTCTGAGATTGTCTTCAAGAGTTTGGCTTCCCTAAAAAGGTGGGAGATCTCTATGGAGAACGAGGATTAATATACCGTCGCAGGTTATGCTCTACATATATAGCAAATGAATATACAGTATAATGATAATATGTGTCTTGATGTGGAGTGTTGCTTATAATACTTTTCTAATTCATTATAAATTTTTGGACAAAAAAAAATATTTCACTACAATAAATACTTACCAGTTGCATTGAAATGGGAGTAAACACGTTACAAACCGCTATATTTGATGCAAAATTTGTTACTAATATAACAACAGTAACTATTATCAAGACAATCACTATATCGGGTAAAACTTTTAGTCCTTGAATGCATTCTCCAATTTTTGAATTTAATCCAGAGAGTTTTGCAGCAGTAGACAAAGCGAATCCGCCACCTTGAAAGAGTTGTATTTGTGTTTTTAGAGCTCGCCTATTAAGTTTAATGTTATATAAAACATCATATAATAGTATTATTGTTTTCTTAAACAGTTTACATCAACAAAACTGGTGCATAAAGTACGTTGACCAACATTCGCTTTCAGTTTGATGAACAATTCTTATGATTACAATCATTTATCCCATACATTGTATTCATTCAGTTTCAGATACTCATTCTAGGTAAACATATATCGAAATTTTAATAAATCAATTCACCTTCAGTCAATAAAAAAAAAATCCAATGTTACCAAGCCCTAGTTACTAGTCCTATATTGCTATTAAGACACATACTATAATATGCAGCTAAGACAAGTTTTGATGAAAATTTCAAACGACTTATAGATAAAATACTTTTTCTACCAGCGGCAAAAAAAATCTCGCATTCTGGCCAGCATCGAAGTGTTAAAAAATTAAGCAAAGTTAAAATTAGTGTTAGTAATACATACCGAGAAGGAAAACGAAACTGAAGGGCAATTCTGCCATCATTATAGCCCAGTCCAATACCGACCGAATTGGTTTTTTCGGTAAGTCTTCCTGAACTAAAATTTTTAACACATTTAAAGTAAACACCCTGACACAAGTTATCAAAAAAATTCATATATAAAAAGATATTCACATTTTGCATTGCAGTTCTTAAAGAAAAAAAGATTAGATGGAAAAATTAGCATTATAGTTATTACACATGCTGCCAAGGCCGAGTCTCGTACGCTGGTTAAGGAAAAGTAATAATTTTTAACATATTCTTTGTTTTTGACAAGAAACAAATATGTAGTATCGGGAATATTTGATCATAAAATTATTGTTAGAAATTCGAAAAAATATTTTTAATAAGTAATAAAAAAAGGTAGAGATCCAGAGTTTCCAGAAATCGTAAAATGTGCAGTACAGACGTAAGAAGGTTTAGAGTCAGGACTCGGGTAATAAGTTTTCAATAGGCAGAATATTGACTGCTCTCGAGCTGTAAAGACGTCCATACAATTCGTCTATTTAATGTAGGAACTTCAATTTTATGACCAAGTTCGTTTTTTTTTAACTGAGCATCATTTTTCTTAGTTCCGATAACTTACTTACGTATTGTCTTTCAAACTAGACACTACAAATATTATGCAAATATATATGAATCACGTGATAGTATTTATTGAAGATTATTTTTCAATCAAAACAAATTTCGTTATTAAAGTTTTTATACATACAACTTTGGGTCATTTAATTCGAAGTAGCTGCTTATAAGATCGCCCCATCCTTTAAATATTTGTGGAGAACGACAAAAGAATAAAATGATGGAACCTCCAAATAACAGTATTACTGCCTGAAAACAAATATTAATGTATTGTTTATTTGATAGGCTAAATATTCTAATCCTACGAATAAAAATACTTTTTCCCAAAATGTAATTTTTCCCAAAGCAGCATATTCACGCGCAACGGCCTCTTCAGCAGCTTTTAAAGCGCTTTCGGGTATTCTCGTTCTTTTGGCAGCCGCACTGTTTGGCCTAGAATAAATGTTAGTATTATAATAAAATAAAATATGCTTAAGCATGAAGTACTGTTTGATATTTTCTTACCTGAACAAACCAGTATAAAATATTAAGATATATAGAACCAAAAATATATCTAAGGTTATCATGTATGGAACACTAAACGCGGAAAACAAAGGAAATGATATGTAATCAGGAGCATTGGGATATTCTCTGAAATCAATTTGAAATTTGTATTGGTTTCAATAATTATTGTGAGTTCTTTTATTTCATGCAAAGAATATTTAAAATTATATCAACATACGTGACAAATAGACCCTTAAAAACTAGATTTGTTCCAGTTCCTATAAGAGTTCCAACACCCCCTAAAAATATTGTTTAAATTTTATATTAAGGATATACAGAAACTTAATTTGTATTAACAGCCCTCAAAACGAAAATCTTAAAACAAACCAATTGTAGCCGCAAATGTTGCAGTACAGAAATAACACGAAGCGATATCAGAGGCAACTTTAGAACCGCTCACATCTGTGTCATATACAGTAAGGAGTTTTTGCTAAAAGAAATTTCATATAATTTTTAAAACACTCGTCTCCTCTGTAATTGTATAGACTAGTGACTATCATACTTAAGATAAAACTGACAACTTCATATTTTAAATATAAGTAGAAGTAAATCTATTTTTTAAACTTTAAATTACAATTTTGTTTTTGTTATATTTTTAAGATAATTTTTAAATTTCTTTAAGGGTTTTATTTAAAGTATCTCGATTTGTTGAATATTTTAAGTCATTGTGTACATTTCCATGGTTATATACTTACATCTTCAAAAACTTTTAGTACTGCAAATATAATGGGCATCATCATTGTTGTGGCGGCTGTATTTGTTATCCACATTGAACAAAATGATGTTACTATGACCATCGCTATCAACAACCTTAACAAAATGATATTGTTTTCAATAAATATAACTTAAACAAATTTGTAGCAGTGACTGCTTTAAAATACTTAAAAATTATAAAAGATTATTTTATTTCAAACGATCATAATTTAGACTGACGTTTTTATTTTAAGAACTAAAACATTGATTATACATTCAGGTATACAATGTCACTATGGTGATTTAATTAAATAAAACGAATAATTACTTTCTATGTGAATATCCAACAGATCGGATTGCAACAAATGCCATACGCTTATGAAGTCCTGACTGCTCAACCGAGGCTGCTAACATAAGACTTCCAAGAAACATTATCACTGCATCCTGAGTAAAGAAAATAATGTCATTATTTAGAACAAAATTTCTATTCTAGTTATGCTCTTTTAGGCCTTTCCATTTTCATACACCTTTTTATTGCAAAACGTGTGTATAAACTTTGCTATAACAGATACATATAAAATTATACTTACACTAACGTAACACTTGCATACGGCAGCTGTAGTCATTACTCCAGTAATGGGAAATACTACCACTGGTAAAAATGCAGTCACTGGTAAAGGTATGCATTCAGTGACCCAGTAAATCGCCATTACAAGAAGACAATATGCAGTCCATTGCCAATTCTGAAAACAACACAAGTATATTATTCAAATAAAATAGTTTAAGTACTTGTGACGTTTATTATTGTGTGATAAAGTTCAACCTAATATTAAACTTATTAAATAAATATATAAACGAAATAAAGTTATTCATATTAAAATTATTCTGACGAATTAAAAGGTTTTCATTCTTGTTGCTGGGAATACATTCTGAACACAAAATGATTAATAGCTTTTAAGAATATTTTGTTAAGCTGTAATATTTTCTTATGACTGATTTGTAATAGTTAATACCTGAGGTGGAAATGGTACTAGGATACCAATGGCTATCAAAGGAACTAATAGAGTAACGATGCCACGCCAGTGGACGATCAAATAAATTTTTAGTTTATCCGTCACTTCTAAAGGCGGATTTTTTTCGGTTTCCCCAAAGCTGAAAAAATATCAATATTTAGAATGATAAACATCTTATAGTGTTTCTAAAATAATAAAAAAAACTTTACCCAAACATCTTTCGATATGGCGATTCTAGAAAAAAATTGTGTTACGAAACTTCTTTTTATAGGAATAGAAAGAATAGATGTTTTGAAGTTTGAAAGAAAATTTTTAAAATATGAATTATATTAGACACCTGAAGAACAGTTTACAGCAAAACGTTTTTATAGCAATTTTAAAATGCCTAATTATTAAATATTTTTATATGCTATAAAAGTTACAATAAAAGTGGTTACTTTTTGACTGTAAAAGCTAGCACTAAGGTGCCTCTGAACCATTCAGCTATATAAAAGATATACTAAAATTATTAAGTAATAAAAAATATTATTGGATAGTTGTAGAGAAATATAAGAAGATTGTAAAACCCGTTAAATTACGAGATTTTCTCCACCTAATAAATTTATTGTCCAACATTAGTTTGCTGGAAACATATCTTTTTTCTTAAAAGCATTTATTTTGACTCTTTTTGTCAGTGTCTGCTACAAATAAAAGCTGAACTACAGAAAAATAAAATGAGAACATACCACTTACATTACAATCTCTATCTATGATCCTTTCTTTTTATATTTTTAGTCACACAAAACAATATTTTGCAAATAGCATCTATAATCTGCATCAAAGAGCCCACAAAAAATTAGAACAACTGCATTTCCATTCAGACAAAACTATTGTTAATTATCACAATATATTATATACACTTTTTTTTTGAGTTCACATCAAGTAACTTTTTGGAAAGTAACATAGATAAAAAACTAACAAAAGACCTTGTCAGGATGCACAAAGATTAAAAAAATAGACTTCATAAAAATGTAATGCAGTATATTAGACAATACTTATTAATTTCAAGCGAGAAAGAAACAAACACAGATTATCTCAAAATAGACTCAAGACGTGAGTGTGAGCCCGGTAACTGGCGCGCGCAAAACGCTCCTGGCCACGTGGTCTCATGTTCAGTTCTACAACGGCTTAACGGGGGACGCACGTCCTCTAAGAGCCGACAAGTGAACAAGTGACAGTGTTCCGTGAATTCATGTGAAATATGATCGAAGTTACATAGCTGTTCCTAAAAAGGTTTGCTCCAACTTTTTGAATCATTCCTGTCTAAATATAATGACAGTTTTTCTTTAGTTGTCCTTTATATATGTTTTTTTAAACACATATTTTTATTTAATTAAATTCCTGTAAATAATGTTTAAAAATTTATTAATTACATATATCGTTTTCTCTTTAAAATGCTTTTCATATCAATGTATGTAAAAATAATATTTGATACCGTTTCCCTGAATAAAAACAAAATACTTTTCCTTGTTACATTAAACAATTTATTAATCATTAACAATTTATCTGTATCATAAAACCTTGACTGTTAAAGTTAAGATGGTAAACTTTTCAAGTTGATAGTAAACTTTCACTAGTAAAATATTTGACATTTTCAAAAATTATGGATCCTAACTCACAAAACCAAAAAATCCACTTTATAACAACCTGGATAATAGAGCCGATGTATACGTTTTATTAAAACTTAAATATCCTTTCAAGTATATGAAATCCGAACTTTGCCATTGAATAAGAACTGAAAAAGTGAATAGTTATTAATTATTAAGTAATGTCATATAAATAAGGTCAGTACAGTTTCGAGTGAGCCTGATGAGTAATAATTGAACCATCTTACTTTTTAATTCTAAACAATCTTCATTGGCCACGTACCCATATTTTTATACGGAGACTCTTTGTTTTAATTTGATATAGCAAAATAACGAGATTTTAATGAAAGGCATCATAAACATTTACTATTTAGATGAGATCTAAGATTTTCGCGAGTCATTTAAATAAAACTAATATATTTTCGGATTTACTAACCGAAACGTTGGATTATGTAGTTTTAAAGTAACAAAAAATCGCGTAGTAAATCAAAAAAACAATATTAGTTTTATAGAAATAAACTGGTTCTGAAACAATTGGGAAAAATCTTATTTTAAAAATATTAATTAATTTTATACAAATACAAATTACAAGTTTATATGCAGTAGGTATTGCAATAAAATAATCAATTAATTAATTCTTTACAATTATACAATTTCCGCAGTAGTGAACAATATAAAGAGCTCATGGTGTTGTCATTTCAATACAAATTGTATTATCTTTTGTATGTTTGAATAAGAATAGCTATCCTCCTTTGACAAGTTTGAATTCGCTATACAAAGACGACTAATGTTTCAAACACCTCAGTCCGCTTTCCACTTACAGTTCATTTTAATTACTTTTTTTCTTTGTTTTAAAGCTAACCTGAAGGGTAAAAAAATAATATTAAAATAAAAAAAAATATCTCAAGTAACATCAAAGCACGCCAAACATTTCTTGATTTGCGGTTTTCTATGATTTCTATGAGAATACTATTTTACGCCATTATCGGATCGGCTATTCTGTAATATTTTAGATAGTGCAATTATATTTAATAAGATAATATAATATTTATAAAAGTTAAAATATATGTCTTTGAAAAAATTTGTATTTAAATAGGCTATAATTTCTGAAGAAGCCTGGGGATGGCAAATATTTGTCTGAAGATTTTCTTAATTATGGGAAAATATGTAAGAAATAGTAGTGGGGTTCTCACAAACACCGGCTTATAATAATTACGTAGGAAAACAAGGAATAACATGTTCCTACCAATATATATACCTACACAAACAAACGGAAGACAATAAATTATACAAATTTCATACTTGTTATTGAAAACATGAATCATTTGAATTAAATTATAGCACTTTTGATTTCAATACAACGAATATTGACCACAACTGATAATAATCGGAATAAATAACAAAATGATTATAACCTTATTAATATACTTTGTGTCAATATAACCCAACTGAAATAACAAAAATGTTTTAATGAATGCCAAGTTTCAATTTGCTGGTCGATTGAATCAATTTATTTAAATGTTGTAATCTCTACTATTACACTACGAATGTGTAACACGTGAGTGACAGAACGCTAAATATATTTAGATTAGCTCTTGATCGTTATTCCGCCGTCACGATTTCGGATTGGTATTTTTTTTATTTACCAATAATGAAATCGTTTGATGTATTTAACATTATTATTAGGTAATTTTTAAATGAAAAACATATATATATTATATTTTTTTACGTCGATTGTTTTTTACCCCAATGTTCAAGACAATGATTTTAAATGTAACATTGATATCGTTTTTGAACAAAATAAATTAATAGGAGATAGTTATAAAAAAAATGTTAGCGCAACTAAACAATATTTCTCACTCACACAACGTTTATTTCTTTAAATAGCATGAACATATCGACAGAAATATGTTTAATATAAATAGAAAGTCTAAAAATGTTTGTACATATAGTAATCTTGACTAATAGGATAAATTCAAATGTAACAGTTGTGTTGTCTTCAGTAATAAGAGAATAGAAATTCAATTGATCTCAATGTGATTCGAAATATGTAGTATTTATAGAACAAAATAGTTTTATAAAAATAATAAATACATGATTTTAATGAATTTTTTAATGACTTTCTTTATAAGAATATGACCTATTAGATAAATATAAATAATCTTATATTATCTTACTTTACTATTTTTAGATTAGACTTAAAATAATTGAGAAGACGGAATCGAAATTAGGCTCCATAAAATTAACAATTACAAATACACTAAATTTTGTTTCTTTTAATAATTGTTAAATTATGAGCTTGGACAATACTTTCAAACTACGTCTTTGTGAAAATGGGAAGGGAGATATTGATATCAATATAAATCTAGTAGCGAGAGGCTTTATCAGTCAGCGTATCAGCTGTTACTATCAGTGAATGAGCAATACCCACTTGAATGTTAATGTGTTAGTCATATTTCAGGTAGACAGTTATATAGCATCCGATGTTATTTTTTTCATTAAAAACTCCCCATTTTTTTATTTCAAAGAACACTCGCACTAACAAACAAAATGTTTTTGCTTAGTTCAGATATTTTTGAAAAAGTTCGTCTTTAAAAAATATTTTTATTAGTAAATATATTCTCTCTGATTTTACATTATTATGTAAAGATCATAGTTCAACACTTTTCAAGAGTTTTATTTCAGAAATATAATACATAAAAAGCGCTACAATAATTTGAAACTCATTTCCACACATTACTTTATCACCTTTTTTTTATTTTAAATGATACTTTATTTTAAGTATTTTTCCTTAGCTGTTTTAGAGAATAAGAAGTAAATTCGATTAATATTATGAACAAATTGAAATACAAAACATGATTTTTTCGACATTTCAGATTTCGATAGCGTCAGTTTTAAAGTCTGATATTTCCTTAATATTTAAATTATATTGGTTAAATATTATTATAGTTATGTTTTTACTACCGTTGGCATAATAACAATTTCCTTTCCCCAACCAATCTCAAAAACGTTACATAATATATTGTTTTGCAAAATTTTGTTTCTGTTAAATTTTTTTCGTATATTTTTTTGTTTCTCACATCACTTGAAGTCTAATGCATATATATTGAGAACTCTTTTAGTATGGCAAAAATTACGGAGACTATAAATAGTAATGAAAACCTATGAAGCTACTGACAATTAGCAGGGCATGCCATTTCTAGTTGACAGCTTTATGAACACTGACAAACTGTCACACAGAGACAATCAAACTATTACATATATTAGTTTAATCCAAGGTAGAAATTTTTACAATCCTTTGCCAATGTTTCCTAAAAACAAATATTTACGTACATTTATCTCGCGTATAAAATACATATTTTTTAATTTTCACACTTAGCATTCGACTGACAACATGACATGATTGTGAATGTGGTGAGTTATAATTATTCAATCTATATTTATTTGAATAATATTTCTTGCTGATATATTAATTTTATTATATACGTAATATCGGTATATATTTTTATTCATTTTATTTAATCTTACTAGATATAAAATATTATTGACATTATGTAACTAAACTATAGCTTAGATGTTATGTTCCCAAAAAATTCCTTAATTCACTAAAGCAAATGTAAACGGCTATGTGACTCTATTGGATCAACGTGTATTTATCTAATCAGAAACTTCATTGAAACAATATGAACTGTAATTATGGTTAAAATACTTTATGTTTTTTTTTTATTTCGTTAAAAAGAATAAATCCATAAAATCAATCAACATATCAGTTAAGTGCCGAAAGACAAACTTCTTGAAGAATTTAAAATAACAACAAAAGTAAAATCTTAAAAATAACAAATTGTAATTTCAAAGAAATTCCACGAAAGAGAAACAATGTTTAGCTATCGCGATACATGAACTGTTATTTTTAATGTAAAATTATTAATATGAATAAGTTATTTAAAACAATTTTTTTTAATTAGAAGAGAAACATTTAGAAATTTGAAACCATAAATTTTTCTTTTATTTATAAAAAAAACTTTTATAAACTTTGACTTGGATGGGATTTGGTTGGATTCCATTTTAGCTACTTTCCCCTTAATCGGTTGGGAACGTCATTTCCATCTGTCACATGCAAAAAATAAGTAAGATAATTCATATATCCCTTGTATTTACCTAAAGCATTGGTTCGGATAAATGTTTAAGGTAAAATTTTGCAGATTATTATATGAAAGTTTGTAAGGAGACGATTTTGATTGTACACATGCAAATGATTATGATATTTCCTCGGCGTCATTTAAACAATATTTTTTCATACCACTTGATAGGAGTAGGAGAAAAAAAATATTATATCAATTTTTATAAATCTCAAATCACAAAAAAAATGCACTTAAGTTTACAGACAATGCTGATTTTTTAGATCTGTCTGGTATTTAGCACTAATCAAAAAAGTTTTTTTTTGCTGATAATATTATGATACTTATAGTGAAGACAGTAGAGAGAGAGTTTCTACGTGACGATAAAATTTTATTTAGAAAGAAGTACTCACCTGGGCACTATAGAAACAGACATGCTTGATTCACGGTTACCATTTTACGACCCCACTTTGATACGGCCATTGTAGCTTTTACAACCACTTTTACAGTTACATTTATTTTGATTTTACCCTTTGTACAATTTAGAATAAATTGCAAAATAATGAATCTTTTTTTAATGTCTAGATTCACAATTAACTCAAAATTTTAATTAATTACTTTCATATACTCTTGCATATTAATTTTTGCCCGCGACTCCATTAGAAATGCACACAGAAAGAAATATGTATTATCCAGTGTATTAAAACAATACAAATAGTAATCAGGGAGGGAGACTATTTGTTTCAAATAACCAAAATGCCAACTGCAGCGCCATCTATAGTGCTAAACTATTAATCTAAACCATCTGGGGAGTCGTCCAAATGCATATAAAAAATCCATTCATATCTGTTCAGCTGATTATTTGGGAGTTCAGTGACAGACAGGTACGGTCAAATTATGTATATATCCTAGGCGCACTAAATGGAGTTAATTCTATAAATATTTTACTAAATTGCTCACAGAGTTACTATTCGTTTACGTGTTACTAAGATAGGCTTCAAATTTAAAAATAATTTTGATCTGTGTAAGTATTAGTGTATACAAGTAAAAACAAAACCTGAACAAATTAGATATTAAAACCTTCCTCGAGAAACTCGCGAAACTAGTGATAATCGGTGAAGTAGTTTTTCGGTTTATCGCGAACAGACAGACAGACTGACGCGGCGAAGGAATTTGTTTTATAATATGTATTAGTATTCATTGACTCCTCAATCAAACAAAAATAAAGCTTAAATAAAAGCTTTTTGAATAACGATTTAACAAAACAAAACACGTTTTTATTAAACCTAGAAAAATATAAATATTGAGTTTAAAATTATTTATATACTCATTCGAAGGTTTTTTGTTAACTTGGAAATTCATCCATTTTGGAAATCCATTTATTACTTTTAACATCAAATTTACGTTGGTAATACGGAGGATATAAATATTATGGCATATCAATTTATTACTGAAACCTAAAAAACAGAGTTCATATCGATCGATATAATAGATTATGTAAAAATGTTAACTATAAAATTTTAATGCAATCGTTCCGTGATCTCGCAAAAAACAAAATATTCCAAGAATACAATAAAGTATGAAATGGGTTCTCTATAAATTCTTGAATCTAAATATTTTTACAAAAACAATATTAAACGTCAATTGTGTTTTCTATTGTTTTGCTATAAATTAAGATACAACGTTACAGCTTACAGTGCTTGTATCTAAATAAAATGTTAATTAAAGTGAAATTTACTTCAGAACACATGTAGTGTTAATATACATTTATATATAGAGTCTTCTAATGACACCTTGATTTGATGACATTTTATTTCACAGAATCTATTCTTATTTCTATATCTAACAAAAATCTAAAGTTTACACTAAAATTCATCTATTTTAATTTTCAATTAACTATATCAGTAAAACATATTATAGGCTGAAAAGCTTTTATATGTAACTCAAATTTCTATGTGCTAAAAGGTATTTAGGGCAAGTATGGTTTGACATCTATAGAGACTTGTGCTAAAGCAAGTCTTGTGTAAATATGGCGTCATTGTAGACGTCGCCAGGCGTCCCGACGTCCTACGACCCTTGAATACAAAGTGAGTAAATAAAACAACAGCTCTTTCACATTCCGTGGGGATATAAGCTGTATTTAATAAAATATTTACTGCTTTGGAAATGTCTTCATATGAATATTAAATAGAATTGTATAACACTACTCTGCATTACATAATCATTTGAGTTATTAAAAAAAATGTAGTGATCTTTATTTTTTTCTTCTTTAAGATTTTCTAAAGTCTTATTGATTTTAAGTTATATTTTTGATGAGAATAATTTCGCTGGTCATTGATTCCTCCAATTTTAAAAGATTTTGAGTAAATTATCCGGGCCCTAGGAACTCATTATTGTTATTATTTAAAAAAAAGATACTACTTTCAGAAGTAAACTTAGATCAGTTCTCGATATCTCTCTGTTATCTTCGAAGTCATATTCTGCTCTATATGAAAAGAATATTCATCTGAACTGTCATCATATAAGTTTTTACTATACTCGTATTGCTTTGTTCCCCATAATAAACTTTGAAATCTTATTATAACCTCATCCTAAACCCTATAAATTTCAATTAGAAATTTATTTTATTTATATAAAGAAGAATAAATTATTATACGATATTCCAGCACTTCGGTTGTAGGAGGTGACAATTTAAGACAAAGATTTGGTTGTCACTTCAAACAAGCTTAGAAGGACAATTTAATCGAGTGGTTTTTGCTTGGAATTTACAGTTGAAGTGATATTAAATTCAACTTTGAATTTAAGATCACTTATTCGTAATTTTACATTCCACTTTATTTTTTATTATTATTTTGTATATTTTTAACACTATTTTTTAAATCTAATCATAAGGTTCAAATGTATATTAATTATTTAAAATAAAGTAGATTATCAAATTTTTTTTAGGGGCATTCTTAAAATGTACCCAGTTTGAGATTAATGTAGAGAATTCTTTCAAAGCAATGAAAATGAACCAAACAAATTTTGGGTTATAAGATTTAAGATATTTTTAAAGATCGTTTAAAAAGAGCACTTATTCATACGTAAGCTAAATATGTTTATATTAAACGAAATTTAGTTTTATTTGAATACTAAAGTTATATTTATTTAACTTACTAGTACATTATTTAAATTTTGTGTTGAATTATTATCTCTGTCTTTTTATAATTTTCAAGTATATCTCTGTGTTCATAATAACATTTATTTTTTATTTCTACAGATACAAGTATGGAGACTGATAAGATGTCGACGGCGTCCTCGGTCGGTGCTGAAAGGAGACCACTGATGCAGGCGCTCGTAATCGAACGACGAATTCTCTTCGGATGCACTGTATTTGTTGGCCTTTGCACCTTTCTTTGGATAACAGCTGTTTGCACAGAAAAATGGGTGTACATTTCCGGAGGAGATGGTAAATGGTCATTATTATAAAAAATATATAAGGAAACTTATAAAGTGCTCTTTCATTTCGGCATATAGTTGCTAAATGAACCTAGAATTATAGAATTAATAGCTTTGATATATATGAAATCTTATATAACGTTATATTAAGCATTATAACATAATACCTGATGTCTAACTGTACCTAACATTTTATACATAGATGCTTTATGCGTCACCGTCAAACTTGTGAATTACACCAGACTCACGTTCTTCACAGCGCCCATGACAAAAGAAAAACGTCTTGTTTTATAGCGTCAACATATTCGTATCTCTGGTATTAAAAACCTAAAAAATTCTTGGAATGATTAATGACTCCGCCACATGTTGTCAAATTAAATCATGTCGTTTGATGTTAATAATTTTTATTCTCAAAATTTGATGAACTTTGCTTACATAAATATGTCGTATAAAATTTGATATCTTTTGTATTAATGTGATGTAAATTACGGAGACGTATCGTCACATATAGAATAACTCAAAATGCAACTGGTGTATTATTAATTAGAAGCTTATGGCAGTCGGGTCGATGGCCGAATATCTATTTCTATTTCCATACGCTAAATGTAAATAAATTAACATAGAATTTTTTAATACAGTTTGTTACAGAAGAGTCAAATGTTGGTCATGCTATTTAAAAGTCTGATTGATTGATGAATATGTTGTCCCAACGGTTTTGGCAAAGAGATGTAAGAAATATCTATGCATTGTTATCGTAATGACAATTAGTCATGCTTGCGTGTTGCTAAATAAGCAAGTTGATTGCATTTCAATCACACTTCAAATAATTATAAACAATGAAAAAACGTGTTACCAAAATATAAAAACATCAAGGTAAATTCCGATGTATGTTTTTTTAATAATTTAAAAAGTGTTTTTGAAATGTCACTGAAAAAGGTTTTTTGTAACTAGTAAAGATTGTTTTATTTTGGTGAAGGAAAAACGAAAGATGTTATTAATTAGCGATCACACCCTTGCACGTGAATCAGAATAAAACGATTAAAATAACAACAGACTTCAATCGCAACATCTAAAATATGAATAAAATATTTAAATCCATTTCCATTACCAAAAAAAAATTTTGTCACGTAAACCAAACACACAATCAAACATAAATAACGGGCAAATAACGGATCATTGCCAATGCATCCGTTTTTCTAATACAGGTAATATTAGTTTATATAAATTTTAGAAATTCAGAGCAATAAATTAATTTTTAATTCCTTAATATTTATTCCATCTAATACTTTTAAATGTTTCATTTCCTTAATTAATCAATTTATTATTTTTAGCTTTAATAAAGCAATTTAATAATGGTGCCAACAATATTACATCGAATATTTTAGATTGGCAACACTTATTTAAATTAAATTGCACAGTGACATATCAATGCGTGTAATTGCTTCAATTTGCGATTAGCCGATTCAAGTTGAGTTGTTTACATGTGAAACTAAGAAAATGAATGTTGTGTATTATATAAAAACAAATTACATTAGGAAAATCTAAATTCTAATATAGGATAGTGTATATTATTCGAATGTTGAATATTTTTTAACAGCTATTTTGTTTTTTTTTCTATTTTAATTTTTAACATTACTGTATCTTAATTTATAAATATAAGATTTTCCGTGTACCGATTTAAATGACGTCTCAGTTACATTACATTACAGTTCACAGTGATCACGAGCAGACGAGGTGAAAGTGTCCACACGTGTATGTTAATCTTGTTGACAAAAACTGGAAAAAAAAACCGAAAGTATCCAAAAGGCTTAGTTCCATTAAAATAAACTCATAACTTTTCAATATAAAAAAATTTTGATTGTATTTCTTCGGCCATCAGTTATGTTACATTACTTGTATATTATGATCGAAAACGTCGTAGGTATGGAAGTTTAAAAAAAAATTAGAAAATATTTAATTCCGGATGATTTTCTTTTTGATATCAAAAACATATTCAACAACGTGAATTGAGATTATTAAAAGTCAATAAAAGAATAAACTCTAGATAAAATCGAAAGTTTTTTAGACTTACAAAAAATTTTTTCTTTCAAATTTGTTATATTTTGAAATATGTCAAGTAAATTTTAGAAGTAAAATTTTATGTCACAGATAATTTCTTTCCCCAACTTCTTTTGAAATCTTTTGTTAACTATTAAAATTTTCAACGACAATTTGTATCCTCAAAATTAAACTTAGAGCAAAAATTTATACGAAAGTACCTTTTTTGTTTTTAAAAAAATCTTGTTTCAGGTATTTATTTGCCGTCCAGAGGTAATTACTTTTTATGGAGTGATTCAGGTGTATGGGAAATATGTCGAAATGTGTTCCATCCGACTGAGAGCTTAAAGCACAACGCGTCAGTGCACACCACCCCAATACCCATTGACCTAACTGTAATAGCAGGAGAATATTACACAAGTACGTACATAATTTAACTTAATTTTTATTATTATGATAATGATAATGATCCCTGAAGCAAAAGTCCTTATCTTTTATACTGTTTTTGTCCGAAATTGACTTGTTTGTATATATTTGTAAAAACAATAATAGTATTAACAGGGATTGAGAAAAGATAAATATATATTTTTGATTAACAATTAACATGACACGCTGCACTGTATGCGTTTAAATTAGAGTGTTGGACTGTTTGTTTGTTTGACGAATTAATGGTTTAGTAAATTAAAAAAAAGTTTTACCAATAAGAGTGTGTTTTTTAATTAAAATCATAGAAATTCTTAATTTTCTGAAAGTTTTATAAAATAAGGAATTTGAATGAAGTCATACTTGTTATTAAGGTTGACAGCTTTTTAGACTTAAGAGACTTCATTATGACTTTAACTTGAAAAAAGATTGTCTTTCATAAGAGGACATTTTGGTAATAAAATCTCATCATAGCTTCTCCAAATCATACTTACATACATATAAACGAACATATATATAATAAGTGTCCTTTTCTAATCTTCGCAAAAATATATTTCTTTTGTTGTAAATTAAAAATAGCACCATTGCACTTAATGATTATATGGGATACCTAGATCAAAATTGCTATTATTGAAACATTTGTCTGTCTGATTATTTTGGTTAATCTCTGGAGCAGTTGGACAGATTTCGATGAGAAATTTAATTATAAGTAAATAATGCTTTTAGGAGACATTTAGTAAATTTTAAACCGATTTCAAAAAGGAGGACGTTCTCAATTCCGCTCAATGTTTGTTATGCCATTATTGCCTCAATAAAATTCGAAGTTTAAGATTTTTTTATTTCAGTAAAAGGAGAAGGTTTCTTTCAAATCTTAGGAAACCTTTACGATTACTTTACATTGACGTCGCGGAGTATAGACTTAAATTAAAATAAAAATTTGATATGGCATACTTTTTAATATCATTATACAGAAGTTATAAAAACATGAAACTCGAATTATTTCACACTTATGGTAAATTAAGAAACATTAACAGTTGAAAGGCGGTTTATTTAGTTTACTATTTCTGTGAAAAGAAAATAGCTTTGGAAGAAAAATTAAACCAGCGGGTGCTAATGGAGTTACCGAGTGAGCTAAAACAGAAGGTGAATGAAAAAATAAACTGAGTGTACGTGCTCAGTGTTAGTTGCTCAGTTAACAAGGTTATAATCACGAGGCGATATAATTCAATCAGTATACAAATGGATGTGTCTGTGCGATGCTTTCCCGGAATTAGAATCATCTACCAACAAAAATATTTTTAGTTGGTGTGTGAAATAATATTGCTTAAATAACTAAAGAATAAGTTAACATTGCACCAAACACAAAGATATGCTAATTTTGACCACTTATACAAAGATACCATATTTTAGTATTTATATTTGTTTCTCCAAAAAGGTATTTGATTGATTTAAATTTTTTATGCAGTTAAAAAACAAGGATTTGATAGATAAATCGAATATATCTTCGCGTGTTTTGTGATATATATGCACGTTTGAGCGGTAGGTTACATTAGCTTGTATACATTTTATTTCTGTAAATATTTCGAGCGCAAAAGATCACAAAACATACATTAATTATATTTCCTTAGTCAAAAACGTGCCATTAATAAGATTAACAATTTCGATGTAGTGACGATTCAAAATGATTGCTATAATTTTTTGACATGTTAAACAATTTTAAACAATCTTAAAGAAGTAGTCGAATGATTTAGTCGTCGGGCTTTGTTCTCGAACGATTATGGGTAACATAAATCACTCGTCTTCATAAATTATAGACAGTGTACCAGACTCCACAATTAATTTGGCTTGTATGTTTACACATTATGAAGCAAAAATTCTCTTTTTTAAAACAAAGTCTTACATTCAAAAGATTCAATTTCAATACAATGGGTTTTGATTATTATTAAAATGTAAAAAATACCAAAATAAATTTTCTGTCCCACTAAAGACATTAAAGATTAAAATGACGATTAAAATACAGATTAAAAAGCAATGACATTATACACAGTATAATGTGTCACTGAGAAGATATATTCATAAGTTAATCCCGGATGATGTCTCTTTCATTCTACACGACACTGGCAGAATAAACTGTGTATGTCTTTGCACGGATGAAGGCCATATTTAAAACAACCTATAATCTATGTAAAATTAAAAAAGTCCTTCAAAATTTTCAGTTTCCTTGCGTTATGATAAATTATTTTTCGTGTCTTTAAAGTATTTTGTAGGGACTCCTTGATATCTCGTAAAAAAATTGCATTCAGTATTTTTTTTACAGTTCCTTTATAACGATTATTTTTCTAAAAGTTCTTGAATTAAGCGATAATAAAGATCATTAAGAAACTAATATCTAATTAGAACTAGTAAAGAAGAGTAGAATTTTTATACAGAAATAAATACGTAATATGTAAGACAGCAAAATTCGCAATATTTTTTAAACAGTTTGCTTAGTCTTATTTGGCATTGATATGCTACGGAGAGTTAACAGTTTTACAAGTGTTCGAACATTATAACTTACAATTATTACATTAACGTACAATTATTGAAGACTAAAACCACTGTCGGTGTCACCTGGATCTGTCAGCGACAGGGCACACCAGCGACTGGCCGGTCCTGGCAAAGGCCGGACTTACTCACTCTGCGTTATCAAAAAAAAAGGTTATTGAAGACGAAAAAGCTAACACTCCTTGTGTAGTTTGACCACCAAACTTCTTCTTTTGACCATCGAGACAGCGAGTAACTCTTAGCTTTAAATTTAGACAACTAGTGTTGTTTCAGTACACAATAGATTGACCCTCACCACATTGATACGTAGAGGTTGTCGTTAAAGTAAGATTACCTCTGACGACCTTTCTCACGAAAATACTTTATAAGATGAACTCTCGACATTAATAAAAGGACTGAACGTCAAAAAGACCCCACCTTCGATGGATTAGCATTCAAGTTGTATCAATTAAAATTGATTGAAAGGCTCTTACTCATCATAACTTTTGAATGGTTGTATCGAATCGAAGGGTAGGATCTTTTTTTCTCGACCTATCAGAGTCGGAATCCTTCAGAGAACCGCGCTAACACCCACAATGTACGCCATATTGATGAGTGATATTCCTGGGTCTGCTAGCCCTACCAAACCCTCTTCGTAAATGATATCGTAAACTGTACCACCAAGGAGGATCCAAAAACATATCACCAACAAATCACCGCTCTAGACGACTGCGGCCGGAAATAGAGGATTTTTCTAAATCCCGAAAACCGTTTTTTTCTTTAAGAAGGGTTTATAGATGGATGTTCTCCGAGGAATACATCCTAAATGAAACTGGATAGGAAATTGTTATTAGTTCCGCACATAAAAAAATATCAGAAATAACAAGTTTTTGGTCTTCTTTTTCATTTTCTAAGTCCATTGTATTTTTTTCCTACATAAAAAAAAGCTTTTAAAAATGTATACAGCCAAAAGTTAAATTATTATAATTAATCTTTATAAAAACAGCTATTAGGTATTTATTACATAGGCCACAACACTTTCACAAACTGGGGCTGGGATCATCTCATTGATAAAATAACGTCCCGACAAAGTATGATAGGTCTACTGATTTATGGATTTATGTTTGAGTTTTGTGAACATGGAGCTATATTAAAGTAGTATGTAAAAAAATCATTCAATTTAAATAACAATGTACTTTCGTTCAATAAATATGAGCAAAAAGGTATGAAATAACAATTGAATAATTTATACAAATAATTGCTACTTAAGCACTACTTATAATTATTATTTGGCTACTTATAAAAAAATTAGTTAACGAGTTTCAAGAACATTTATTTTCATATGTTTTTATTGTTTATTTATTTGTGTGCAGTATAATTAGTATCAATATCAATTTATTTATTCTTACTTCCCAACTGTTTTTATGCTTATATGTGAAAATTTTCATCATACAGGTAGGAAAATATTATAATATTGTATTTGAGGCGTTACTTAAATTTACCAACATTGACAGTTATTTAAAAGCATTCAGATATTTCACTAATGTTGTGGTGATCCATAAAATATCATCAAAATTAAGTTACAGTGTGAAATTCCTCACAAAATAACAAACGTTTAATAAATATTATTTTCGTATGAATCACATCTTCCATTACAACTATCTCACAATTAACAAAAGTAATAACAAACAGACAAATAGCACAACAAGAAACAAAGAGAAATTTCCGATTATGTTATTTTCTTACTAGGTATTTTACCTTATTTAAGAAAGTTTTTCATGTTTATTGGTCTAAACAAACCCTAACAAAGCTCCTTTTGTTTGACAATCGACATATATATTTCATCACGCCACCTTGTGCCTCTGCCAAGAACATAGTATATGAGAAAATTTAATTATATAGATATATATATTGTCATTAATTTTCAACGCATTATTAACGACATTTTGACTTCGGCTTTTCATTTCCTGGTAAACAAATTATTATGTTTCTTATTCTAATCATGTTATAAAAGATAAATGTACCTTTTAAATTTATGATTGAATTTGCTTTAAGTTAAAAGTTTATTTTTTTTCCAACAATACTATACTATGACTGTTAAAATCTTTTCAAATTTAATCTTAAGTTATTTTTCTCATCCACTCCATAAGGTTAACATAAGTATTTATTTAAAGATAAATAACAACTGAACGAAACAACACCATTAGTTGTAAATTTAATACAATTGCTTTATAGTAAATTTAATTTTTTCTTCTTCAATTTATATAAAAATAATATTTGCAGTTAAGTGATGAGACGTGATTTTGATTAGATCAAACAAATGTCAGTGGCTACAAAATATTTGAACGATTATTTGCGACAAATTGTAAATGAATATCAAATTTAACCTCAGATGATCAGCTATTTTCGTCTACAACAAGATTAAATGGACCATTTGATGCACATTAGCTAGACAGGGCCAATGCTAATTCATAAACAATAGCTCACCACTGACAAATGTATGGATATTGTAAAGCCCGGTAACTGAAATCAGCTGAAAACACAAAAAATAAACCTCAACCCACACAATGCGATTTATAGTGCCCGATAAAAATACCGCATTACAAGTCTGCGACCTAAATGTATAGATATGTTGCGTGATGCCAATGTAAATAAATAAACAGTTGTTAAAGCAAACAATGAGGAATTTGTTAGTGATAATATATTTCTACATAGTGAAAATATTAATCTGTTATCTCTCAAACATAAAGACGGTGAACATTTTGTCGTTCAGTTCTGTATAAAATGTCCTGTTTTCTTTTTAAAGTTTGTATACCTATGTATTATGGGTGCTTGTTTTGTGTTCACGAACTAAAACAGACGGATTAAACTTATAATTACATTATAAGATTCTAAAGATGCCAATTACTGTTCCTGATCTAAAAACTATTTAAAAGTTAAATTTAAGATTTTGTGAAAGTTTTATTTTAAACATAAAAAGATTGACAGATACAATATATGAAATGTCTCCAAAATGAAATACTTTTTATCATTTTATGATTTTAAAAACATAAAATTTGCTTACCTTTATTCTTTTTTATTTAAAGCATATTTTGAATCAGCATTGCAATATCAAAATACAACTTCATATAAATAAACTAGATAGTTAAAGTATCAAATAATTTAGTCCTAATTATCCCATTTGTTTAATTTTCCATTTATAAATCTACAAATAAGATATAAGCTGAATAGCATATAGTTTTCTGATTTTGTTGAACATCTACGCGAACAGATTGTAATTTCCACAATAACGCTCGTTAATACGTCGATGACATGAATGAGTAAAATATATTAAATCCTCATGAAATTGGAATTCAAAACATTATAAAGATACAAAACTGTCGTGTAAATGTGTTGACGTCACTATATTGGATACAAATTGCTACAGATTGCACAAATTACCTGTCACAGCCAATCATGAAGAACGGAAAGCCAGTTGATCCAGCATACGATGTTGATATAGCGAGTAAGTATGAAACAAGTAATCTTAGAAATGTCAAATTGTAACTCGTTATACTCAATAAAACATATATTTATTAAATAAGATTCAAGAGTTCACCAGAAATTTAGTCATTAAGATATGACCCTTTCAATGATCAAGTTAATAAAATAGGAAACTTAATTAGGTAAATGTTTTCCTGTCTGACATAAAATATAAAGAGTTTCATTTAACTAATTAATGTTTATGTTTTAGAATTACTAAGTTCTATATTAGCTTTCATTAACATACTGTCTATAATAAGAATACATGAATGTGTGGCTCAGTCGAAACTATTCAAATGCTTATAAATTGGTTTCATTATAAAATTTTATAGAGTTAATATTATGTTTCGTTCCGATACAGCTCTCCAACTAAGTTTTATAATAGGGTAAAGCAAATAATATAACAAGCATTTAAATACACATTTCAATCTTTGCAATAAACTTAAGATTTTTAGTGTTTCAGGTGGTACTATTTAGAACATAAATTCCACATCAACGTGAGATATATACAAATTGATAAAACCAACTTATTAATGTAATATTTTTTTAGGCTACGTACGAACGATGATCTCTTTTGGCATCATTAGCCTGTTCGTAATGGCGATGGGCTGCGGCTTCTCAGTATACACCTTCCGCAACCCACGCTATATGTTTAAACGACTAGCAGCAGGCATACATTTCATCAGTAGTAAGTTTATTTTATTACGGGAGTCGAGTTTTAATTGTTGTTTTCTCTACATTTAAATATTGTATACTGTTAAATTGACTATACAATCATAATTAATTTGATATTATTTATAAACCAAACACATACTAGAACTCAAAATATTTGGATGAACTTTAATCTTTACGGAAAACTGAAACTAAATGTTTCATTAGTACAATCACAAATTATGCTAAAAGTAGTTCAGTCAACTGAAACTTAAAGCATCAACGTGACTTTTTTCCATTTGACACAAAATTCATATTTTCATCTAAGTCGAGGAAAAGACAGTATAGTGTACCTAGTTTTAATGTTTATTTAACTCAAATCTTGTTACTGCCAGCCTCGTGTACTTTAGTGGTTGTACAAGTAATGATGACATCGGTAGACCATATGAAGAAAAACTTGAGATACATCTACCCAGAACACGCCTACCACTAGTGAGTATTTAAAAAAATCTTTCTATATTATAGGTTATTAAATAGAAGTGACAATATGCTTCCAAAAATTTCTTTAATCTTATTTACATTATGCATTCTTTCCAGCTACCACGTTAGTTTCTTCCTAGCGTGGTTCGTTGTTTTAGTAAATCTATTCGCAGCAGCCTCATTTCTATGGTATTCCCGTAAAAGAAAAGGTGACAAAGCTGCCACAGACGAACTAGCCATGGCCGATGAACCCACTATCATAGGCCGATGACGCTTCCAATTTAACTTCAAACGACTGCTACAATCGTGTGGACTTTTCTTTAAATATCTCTTTAAAAGTGCTCAAATGACCAATAGCTGTAAAAATAATTTATGTCTTAATGTTCTTATAATTTTATCTAAATGTCTTCCATATACCTCTTTAAAAGCTAGGGTTTTCTCTAGTTTATATTTATTATAATCCGTAATAGAATATTTTGCCTTGTTAATCTTATAGTCTGGTGTATTTTTTCCTGTCCCTTACTGACGCGTGACACGATTATGAGATTAACGACAGCCTGCCTTATGTTAAGTGTTATTTATGCGATTCAAATATAATTAGAATTTGTGTTTTTATATTGAAATGGACCAATTCGTTGTATAATGAACAAAATAACTAAATTAGAAGCATATCATCCAAATTAAATTGATAATATTTTTGTGAAACAAAAAAATATTTAAATTTCAATTCATTTTTTGTTCAAATTAATTATAAAATGTTTTTATTTCCGTTTCAAATAAGAACACGCTTTATATTTTTCTAGTCATTGTCTTTATTGAAACCGTTTCGTAACCGTCAACAAGTGTGTTAATAATTGAGGAAGTAAATAAAAATGGAACCATGAAAAAATTATAGCTTCAATTCAAATATAACTCATAAAAGTCTATGTATACGTTTATGAGAATCTATAATTAATCATTATGTATTAATAATTAATCAAAATAGAATGGTTTTAGAAGAAAACTTGCTACGTCACAAAAACCTTGACTTCAGTCACGATTTACGGTTATCGAGGTTATAATTTTTATTTCATGTAACTGCGTTTTGTTTAGTAAAATACTACTTTAAAATCAATTCCACAATAAATCTCCTTTTTTTCTTCATTTAAAGTGGTCGGTTTAGAACTCTGTTTACCATAAAACTTGGGTTTCAAAATAAACAGTAGATAATACAGAAAAAGAATATAAAGTATTTAGCAACATACTCTGTTTAATTTTAAACGAAATCGAAGTTTTTGTAAACATAGGCTTAAGGTGAACACAATTTATATATCTTATCTCAAAATAATATTGTTTCCATGCTAACAAATGTTGCACCATATTAAGAATTCCTCCTTTCAATTGAATCACACGATTAAATTATTTTCTTGCCCTCTTATTATTACCTGTGTTTGAATGAATAGGTGCTATTTATGTTATTTATTTCTATGTGTATTGTTTTAAAAATCTAAAATCCTTTCAAGGTGTATTCTTGTTACCCGTTCAAAAAAGTATTATTGTAATCATACTAAAACGAGCGCGATTATTTAAAAAAATTATTAATTTTATCCTGGTATATAGAGCTTAGTGTTATATTTAAGTGTACTCGAGCTAAGCTAAGCCAAATATTTATATGCTTAGCAGCTTATGTGTAAGTCGAGGACAATATTTAGCTCTCTTAATATTTAAATGATATCCGTCAAAATAGAAATTCTGCATTAGACCTAAACGAGTGTTTAAGACTTATCTTCCTTATACACTTATCTATAGAAACTGCTTACATTCTTGATGGATGCCATTTTTATATTACATATATAATTTATCTGTTACCAACGCTATTTTATGTGCGAAAAAAAACTAAATGATTTTTGTCACGAATGTTATTATTCCAATTTTATTTCGCATGTGTATTTGATGTACCCCGTTTTAGTTATTCATTAAAAATATATTTAAACAAAACCACTTAAATGTTTCGTTTTATTTAACCACATTAGCGTTGTAATTGTGACAAAGACAGGAACCGTTATTTCCATTTTATGGGATGAAATATTTGAATCACATACGACAATCTATTCAAAAAAGGAGTTCTAATTTATTGGACTTGAGGAAAGGAAAATTGAACTCACTTTTCATAGTCTATTTTAAGCCGTGCATTGTAGGAAATTTGGCAATCTACCAGACGCGGACTGTGACACTGCCAACCTCAAAGAAAGGTTAGTGTCCCAAAAAAAAAACCGTTGAAGGAAGACCAGTCATGCTAATGAACCAATAAATAGCTTTTTAAACAAGAGATCATTATACGTTAACAGTCGAAAGTTTCTTTAGTTCTATTTATTCACTGACTTTTATTACCTATAAATGTGTCTTAGCCCATTGATTTCTGTTTAAATGTATCTGCTAATATTCGAAAATTCTATAGTACTACACAAAAAAAAGTAAATTTGTGTTCTATATTGTTCGATTTGCAAAGCTCTTTCCTAATAAAAATAAAAATA
>DVQP01000216.1:0-28206 GCA_018231745.1 Danaus eresimus
ACACTCGTAGCTTATATATGTTATACCCGTGCAAAGCCGGGGCGTGTCGCTAGTGTTTATATATTCTCGTTGTAACTCTAAAATGAATCTGTTGTTCAGTCTCGAAGGGGTCTTGAGACGTAGTTGTTAGTTGTATCTAAAGTAGTTCTCATGTTCTAACGTACTCGACGGGCCAGCATTTTAGATGCTTCGACTATTACCGACTCCTCGAGTACAATGCACATTGAGGCCATTTCTGATCATAATGTTAAGATTACAATTATGGTACCTCGGAATCCTAACAACCGCCAAGACTCTCATGAAGCCGATATAAAAATTAATAATGCTTTTTTTATTATTTTAAGTTTCTTCTTCGTTCTGCTGGCACATATTAATCGACTATCATCATTTTTTCTTTGCTTAATTTTAAAGCTTAAGTTTTGAGGTTTATAAAAACGACCATATTTTTTCATTAGTATTGTTTGATGTTCATGTTATTCTTTATAATAGGTACGTCAATTTGGTTTTCTTAGTGAGTTTTGAAGGCAATTAATAAAAAAAATGACACATCATCTAACAATATAATTTTAAAAGTAATGAGAGAATTTCCAGACTGATGAGCTTGAAAAAAATTACGCTCGTAAATGGTTTTACAAGCCTCAGCATGCGGAACCTTCAAGACATTATAGTTAATAGTATAGTGAGGTACCTAACTACATAGCAATATCGATAAATTGCTAAGCTTAGCTTTGCTTCAAGACACTGCATTGCTTACTCATTGCGCAAGCAATTACTATTATTACGCATTTCTAACCATTTTATAATTTTAAATGTAATCTATATTTTCTCACCAACATATCGATTAAAGTGAATTATATTTGATTTAAAACACTAATTTTATATCAGAAATAATTAAACTGAATTAAATAAATTCGTTGACTCGACCAATAGCAGTGAATTTATATTGTGTCCTGGTCTAGGAAGTATTCTATTAGAGGACCTTACTGTTAGGGCTTTTATTGATCGTGTGCATGTACTATGTAGAGTCGTGCTGCAATTTAAAATCTAGGTCGTGCAGCCCAGCACTGTGTACCTAACATACCTAACACTTAGACACGTCACCTGCAGCGTTTGTAATACAAATAAATTTCATACAATGGCCGTTTCAACTGTAGTTTAATTCTAATTATATATACAGACGGCCGTTTAATACAATTTTTAATATTATAAGACCTGTGGGACAAGTCTCTTTTTTCGTTTTAATTAATACCGTTCCCGTTCCCGTGAGCTGTGACAAACGTACCTAATCTGAGAGCCACTTAAAGTAAACATGCGTCCATTTGCATTCGCCAATATCCAGAAGCGAGGCGAATGAACCAATTAGTTATCTACTTCACATAAAATAATGTTCAGAGAGCCCTTGGGAGGAAAGTTTTATGGGATCAAGACGGACATTTCTACATACGTTAATTCGTTCGCTCTTTTAATATCTTCTGAACACATGATTATTATCAAGTTATATGTGTATATATATATTCTATGGAAGTGAATAAATTGTCGCTATTTCATATAAAATAATTTCGATATTATGGAAGTGACGCGTGTGAAAAAGATAATTTCGCTTTGTAATTTTATATTCCGTTCGCATTTGGTCGTTTATACCTGACAGGAATATGGCATGCAATGGTTTTAAAATGTTACACCTAGCCGGCCGGTAAATGGGTTTGTTAACTGAGATGTGTAAAATCTCGTCTATTAATACACGCACCTATGCAACAGTGTTAGAACAAGGCGTCGTTAAACCACACACGACATTTGTGTCGAGGAAGCCGTAAAGGTTTTTAGTGACATTCACAAAACCACAGTTATACAGTTAATTGCATAGTAAGTTAACCGTGCGCTCGTAAATCAGACGGTACACTTGTACTCTGCTCCGATAAATGCTTTTAAAACCTAGCTTCCGCCAGTGTTCACCTGTTACAGGAACATGTGATAACACTCGAGTGTCTGACACACTTTCGTTGAATTTCTGTAGATAGCGGCCGACGCCGTTTTACCTATAAATTATCGAGGTGTTTCTAAACACCATTGTTTCTATGTTGGCTTTATCGATTTACGTTTCTACTGAGTCATGTTTAAGTGTATACGATTTAACAAGCATTTATGTGAATGCGGTTAGAGATAAACGGATGTCGTTACGGATTTCCAGCTATGTTTGAAATTTGTTTTAAAAAAGACATACCCGAAGCCTGAAATCTGTACCGACCTGAAAACTGTATTAATAATTTGATAAGGAGTATATTTTACAGTCGACTAATATCGCGAGCCTTATCTCAGTCGAGTTCGTTATACTTTCGGAGTTTTTTTTTTATCAGACGCGGTTATAGTGAAGTTTGGGCCAATTGGAAAATAAATTGGATGTGGGCAGCTCTGTAGGTGGAGGCCTTGCGAAAGGCGGTTAGAATTAGACAATTACAAATCCAAGTTTTAGCAATATCGCCTCTATTCAAATAATATTTCAGCGCACATTCGCAAGCTGCAGGTTACAGTCAAATTTGGCGTTGTACGCATTAATTACGCCCGGGCTTGTCACGTACATTACCAAATACGTACGAAGTGTAACGACCAACGCTCCATGTCCGTCGTCTTCCAGGAAGGAAATTGTGTGATTGTACTATTTATTAGATTGTCTTTTGACTGTTTAGAATTGAAATGCAATTTCGGTTCGCATTTCCGAAGTCCCTGTGTCCGGTTCTGAGATCAATGAACCGGTCGGGAAGCAATTAACTGTCATTTGGGAGGTTTTTTTTTTTAATATTTGATTACATACACATTGATTGCAACAGCCATTGTAAGGTATTTAACATTTCTAGAATTAATATTCACCCGTAATATAAAAAAGAATGCTTTAGTTTGTTATAATTTAAGTGTTAACTCTCTCTCTCTTTATATATATATAATAATAATAATAATAATCTAGTGAACAAAATTTAAAAAATTTCCTAGGGCAATCTACACCAAAAATAGTTTAGGTTAGCAGGTTATTACAAATATTACAAAGTGTAATTATTGAAACTCAGTAATTTTTTTTTCAAACAAGTCGTTCTAGCTACATGGGAACATTTAAACGATGTCTTGTAATTAATTAGTGTGTGATATTTTGTATTGAATAGAAAGGATCAATTATATTTTATCGACTCTGAATCCAAGACCAACAGCATTAGTTGCTATGGACGTTGATTGTACGTAATGGCTATTTGAATAATTTAAAATAAATAATTCCAAGTAAATCTCCTCATGTATGCATACTCAATTTGTATTCTAACAAGTCGTGGGATCAATTAAAGAATTTTTTTTATATATTTATTTATATGAATACTCAGAGAAATTATATTTAATTTAATTTCATTATTTCTTATATCTTATAATGTTGTTTATTATTGTACATAACTATTAATCTTGAGACATAACAAAAACACGTCATATAAATATATATATATAGAATTTTCCCTAAACGAAATCATTACAAAGCTTACGCGTTTAATGAATCACTGCATTTTTAAATTGCCAGTGAATCAGAATCTGTGAACTTAACGTTGGTATTTTGTAGGGAAAAAATATATTTTTGGCAATGTCCCCCAGGTCGCGAATCAGCATTCACTGATCCCATTGACGACGGCTCAACTGTCATCGAGTGATTAATGTGTCAACGTTTGGGCCATGATGCTCGCTATTGAATTTCTTTTGTCTATAAGACTACATAATTTGATTTGTACAAAATTTTGACTGGGTAATTTGAATATACTACTTCATCTCCTTAACAATCTCCTTACTCATTTCTGCGTGTTGGAATGACAAAATCCATCTAAAATCCATCTAAAATTCAGAACAAAGACTGCAGGTTAAACGTATTGCGTCAGATGCACTGTATTAGGTGTGGAAATGTCTAAATATTTAAAAATGTACCATAATGAATCACCGGGCACGCGCTGGGCCATATGGCTCTGACAGGACAGAAAAGACCGGCGCGCGCGCATCATTCTATTTTAGGATTACCGCCGGCGTAACTAATACAAATAATCGTTTGAAATTTATACAACACATACCTGAGTCTTAAGACACCAAGATTGATAACCTCATCTATTTTTATTGTTTGTCAGTTTTTGTTGGTATTTTTTTTTATTATTTTTGACCAAATAATCTTAATGTTAAATAATCGACGGACATTTCTTGTTCCGTCATTAAATGATTGGTTGATATTTTTTCAAATCAAATTATTCATATTAAATCTCTTACTTCTTAAATTGTCATTTAAATGGTTATTTTGGTAAATGTTATTAAAGCTATGAAATTTGTATTTAATGTAGACGTGATAACTAAAGCATTCTTAGGCTGAATGTTTATTTGTCTATGATATTTCCTAATCAAAAATCAATTATTCATTATTAGTGAATGCTTATAACGAGTAACATGGCGTTTAGAACAGTCAAAGTAGTGAGTTATTTGTAATAAATAAAATTCTTGTCTCTTTGTTACGTATCGCCTCTGATGACTAATGTCCAGGAAAATTTATTGGGCTGTATATCAAATGTGTTTATTTTCCGAACTGACTATTGTACAGCGTTAATTATTATAGGAAAATCAGAATTGGTTTTTTTTTCCCAAATTTTTTTTAATGTTAGTATAATTTATTTTAAGTTATTGAGGACTTTGCGAGATGAATTGTTTAATTTGAGCTTATTCTGACTTAAAATTTTTACTTTTATCAGCTATCCTATGCGGCAATGAAAATCAACCAGCCAAGAAGCCTCGCAGTGACGGTAGTAATGACGGTGCTGGGGGCGGACGTGATCACCTTGCATACGATTGCCTTCTACGTAATGAACTCTTGGATGCTGACATCGAGGAGCTTAGAACACCGCCGACGAACTATGCCGATGGGAACAAATCAGCTCTAGGGTCTTTGCAAGTGTCACCAGCAACCAAGTGCAAGCCAGTATTCAGATTCAGAGCCCCAGTACACAGCGCTGAGGTGAGTCTATTAAACAATATCAATACATTATTTCTCAATTTTTATCCTAGTGTGAAGCTCCAAATGTAACAGAATATTTATTGTTAACATTTGATTTCATTGAATGAAATTATATCACGTTAAAACCTTTTTTCCGCCGATATCTGGACATAGCCCAGCTCAGGTAGGCCGATAAAATTAATATATATTGCTTAGAATGTTTGCATTTAAATTGTTAAAAATTATTGCCGGTGATTAAACTGTATACATTATGTCCTTTCCAAAAACTTTATATTCAATTATCTCGTTGATTTAAGATCATTGTTTAAAATTTCACTTTTGTTTGAAAATCGATAATAATTAAAGCGAATCTGATATTAAAAGTATTCATTATATTAATCTTTTTCAATGTAAATAAAAAATTAGGACCAAAGAACATTTGGAGCACTCCGTATTTTTTTATTTGTTGGTTAAAATTTGCTTTCAAACAAAATGTATTTTGAACAGCAAATGCCTGCAATAGTATTATGTCATATTGTTCTGATATGGTTATGACATCCCAATAAAGCGTTGGAAGTAAAGTAATTAGTGTTTTGAGAGTCTTTAGCGTTCAGGTTTCTTTTTATATGGAATTATGATTTGTGTTTTATGCGCTTCATGAAGCGTCTTGGAAGATAAATTTCCTCCTTAGTGTGAATGTCGGAGCCGATGCTTTGTGTGACGTTGATATTTATGAAGGCATCGGGTTGATATATTAAAAAATATGTTTCATTTTTCCTTCGGACCTGATAAGTCATTTAGCAAAATTTAATGGGTGTTTAACTTTTATGTATTATTGGATTTTTGTCACTGCGATATAAAACGACTATGATTTATTTATTTGAAAATTCAAATGGTTTAGTTTGACTGGCTCAGATAATTAAAAAATATCAATCACAATAAATTATAGAATAAATACAACAATTTTTGTCTGGGTTTTTTTTATACCGACCAAATTTGGAATTCTTATAAGTTTTTATAATTATTTCATAAAGAGTTTTTCTGGGAACAAAAATGGTCGAATTTATTAGAGATTTCTTTTTCTCAGACAGTATATTCGACGATTATAATAAATGTAATTTTGAATATAAAAATTCATAAACACACTCGACACCGGAGTTCAACCTTTTGACGGTCCTAAACTGATTTTCCCAAAGTACAAATTGGCAATTACACAATAAAGTCAAACATCTAATGCGTTCCGAATCCAGTTGTGACAATTTTGTCTTTTTTGGTGGGATTTTAAAAATAAATTCCATATATCCCATGTTTGTAGCATTTTATTACATGTTCATGCTTTGATTTTACATTCGATTATATTTTTGTTTCATTTCTGTATACTTGTTAAATATGAATTGGGAGATACGGGCTAGTGTAAACCTTAATCTATATACGATACTTAATATATATTAAATAATATATACATATGTATAGAAGATTATTTTACTTTATAGGTTCATTGATTTTTAAATTTTGTTAGTGTAATTTGACACTTTTAGTATCCATATGTCCGTATCGGATGTCGTAAATGTTGATTACCTCCATTAGACGCTCGAGGGATCAACAATGTTCTTATTAAGGGCCAATTTATAGATATTCTTTATATAAATTTTATTACTCATCATATAGTATTTAAATTTAAATAGAAACTTAAGTAGACCATTCTCCGACTTGAAATTTCATATACTGCTTGTTATAGAATTAAAGCGTATTCATGCGATGGTATGCGTCTTTTGCATAATTATGCTGTAATATGCATTATTCTCTGTCATTCTCGCGATGTTTACTCCGTAAAGCGGTTCCTTTGTAACATCAGACCAATTATCTTGTGTCAACCCGGAGTCGTTTTCATAGCGGTGGGGAATTTAATTAATACTTTATTCAATAAACGTGAATTTAAATCACGTTTATTTTTCTTAATAACAAAAAAAAAACAATTATTTAGATATGGTACTGTTTTTGTTTCGCTAACATGCTTTTTAAATTTAATACGCGGATAATAACAGTTTGATGTGTAGCGATAAACAGTAAACCGTAAAACAGAACATACGTGAGAATTGAGTTGGGGGAAGGCTCGGTGTGAAAAATCAAATGTCTTGAATATCATTTTGACGTATATGTGGGAAGCGAAATAAGTATTTTGCTAAGCGTGTCGAAAATTTTAGACGGATAGGTATGCTGTTAAATATTGAGTTTTACGACTAGTTAGATGTGCTAGGTTTGTAGCGGTAAATGACGGTTCCTTTACCATTTGAATGTTGTGTATGTTCAATACAGTCTGAATAATTTAAAGTCATTTGAACCCCAAAACAATTATTGAATGTTAATTTTCATGTTTTAACTACACAAGCTGTACAAACAGAAACATTTTTAGCAAAGCAAACTTGTCGGTAAAAAGATGACAGTGTCCATTTTGCGAAAAATATCCTTTGTATGGCCATTATCGCGGATGAAGTATTTAGCGAGTCGGTGACAATGAGGGTATCCTAATAAAAATACACACGTTTTTTGTCCGTTTCTTCGCGAATGCAAATTTTGCACATAATATTTTTTTTTTGTCTAACAAATTTTATAGCCCGTGCATCTTTTTTAGCCATTACGTTTGATACAAAGCTGTCGACCATTGTTTTTTTTTCCGTCCGTCATTTGTCTGTCCGTCTGACATCACTCCGCGGTGACAACGACCTAAAATAAATTATTAAAATTTTTTCGATCGGACGTTTTGCATATTAAAATTTGCATGTTCAATACAAATGTATATATGATGCATTATTTTCGTTCGCGACTCACTTCTAACGCTATGGCTACTGAATTATTTTTTTATACATTCAAAAGATCGTCAACCTCCCATGGTTTTACAGCCGCCAGTGAGATTTGTCTCGAGTAAACAATGTACAACGCTGCAACCACATCCTACTAAGATGTAATCTACAGTAATGTTAAGAAGTTAGTGATTTTTTCTTACATCCATTTAAGTGCATTAGTGTGCTGTCAAAGTTGTTGATTGCCGTTCACGACCCGGTCAGAGGAGCCTCGTAACCTCGTCGACAGGTAGATGATAAAAAATATACAGAAAAACTAGAGTACATCTTAGTTATTAAGGTGAGAAGGTCGAGAAATGGTTGAAAAACATTTTAAGCGGCTGATTGATTTTTGCCAATGATCCGAAGATAACATATCTCCGCAATTTCCAAGTTTTTATACTCAAACTAACAGATACACCTATAAAACAAATAAAAATACCTAATTATAAACCAATGTATCTTTATCACAAAATGCTGATATAGAATGAAAAAAAAAATATGAGAAATGATATTTGATAATTAAAAACTCTTTCCATTTGAGATAAGTATTCTTGATAATGATTTTATGAAATATGATTATTTTTGGTGTAGCTTGCAGAGTAACAGTATTTACATTTGAGGTTGCCGTCTATAGCCTAGTAATTTAATAATAAGACGATGCTGTTTCTGAAAATGATAAATTCTTTTTGGATGTCAAAAAAATGCTTAAATCTATTCATGACATTCTAGATATGTCCTGGGCACCACCCACTGGATTACCCGTGAATTAGTTACTGAATACAAATTTTTTTGACTTCTGATAAATGCATTGACATTGTCATTGTTTCGATTCAAAATGCGTCCTCATATAAAGTCTGTTCGGTGCTTTGAATGTATGCAAATTTTTGACCACCGATGGATTTTTGTTCGATGCATAACACTCGTCATTCGGCTCGCGCTAATAAATTCCGTCTACCTACTTTAAAGAATTCAAGTTTTTTTTCTAACCATATGCGTAATTTGGTTAGCGAATGCAACAAAAAAATATATATCAGTGGACACGTGCCAAATCTTTTTTATGGTTCCCTATCTACTTGACATGTTGGCAAGGTAAAGCACCTCTCGTTTAACAAGTTAATGCGATTATATCCGCACAATTGTCTATGATGATTTATATCTGGACGTATCTGTTCGTGTCGCTCGCGTTTCTAATTACGAATTTAAAATATGTATGGATGTTGTTGGAACAGGATTTTATGTTCTCGATGTGATGCTATGGCGCCTGATATGATGTCGTCTGCAATTAAATAATTGTGTAAATAGTCTACAGTCATGTTGAAGGAGCGTCGGATATTTGTATTGCTATCTAGTAAGTTGAGCTTAGAGACCTTGAACATATAAAAGTCTAGACGTTTTGCATTTACAAATTTTGCGCTTGCGCATTTCAATGATGCTTGCGATCCTAGGGTTCATTGGTCTGTTTGTGGCACCACTGCTGTTTCTTTTTTATTACCTTTAGTAAGAGTCAGGACGTATCCGTGATTAAAATTTTCAACGCACGAAGTATATAGCGTGACGTATTTATTTTTGCAATGATGCAAAAAGTATCTGTAGTACACAAATTAAGTTTAATGGATATATATATATATATATTTTAAATCTGCATCGCGATAACTTTAATTGCCATTCGTAACAATTGTATCACGCTATTTTTAATTAACGTTCCGTATCCTTCGGGATAGGATTTGAATGTACCAAAAGAAATTGATTTAAAATTTTGGCATAAAGAGGCCTAACTAACTGCTACTTCTCACGTGAACGCCGTAATAGATTGGAACGATAAGGTGAACAAAAAATTAATGTAACCTCAATTAGTTTGCAACTATTAAATATTGTAATTACATGAATCTACGGTATGTATTAGAGTACTCAAACGTCACTGTAATTACTAAGATGTCTTTATAAAAACTAATCAATTTGTACTCCTCATTGTATCTAAGTCCGTTCTCGGAATGATACCTTTCGTTTTGTTGCTAAATTATTTACTAAGTTATAAAATTTAGTTTAATTCATGGTTACTGTTATCAGATGATTGGTACCTTTTCAATATTAGATCCAGCAAATGCATTATATTATTTTATCTGACAGACTGCATGAAATCGTTTTCTTTGTAGTTGTTTTTGAGTTGTTCGAAGCTGCCGTTGTGGTTTAACAATCTAGATCATGTCTGAGATTGTTCCGGAATAAGAGCCAAGTCATGCTCTGGAGTCATTGTGCAGGTTCTAATTTCCGAGACGTCGCAATTTCTCGTTTAATTATATCGATTTTTTTTTACTTGGTGCCATTGCCAGCGATTCTGAACTTGGCCTTGATGGTCGTCAAACGCTGTTTGTAGTTGACTGACGTACAAGCGACTCTTTTTATCTTCTAACATATACTTCAACGATAGTTAACTGATTGACACTAACATGAAACCAATCACTATGCTGATGTCCTTTATGTTACCTGATACGTAGAAAGGTCCATTTTCCTGATAAAATAGTCTAGTTAACTGACACCACGCGGCGGGTACGAATGTCTGACAATAGAGCAGTTTATTGTCTCTTCGTTAGTGCCTCGCTTTATAAATCTGAACCTAGGTTTGGCCTTTGGTATTTTATAATCGAGACATGATGTTCGTTTGTCCCTATTGTTGTTGTTTAAAAGGAATTAAAAAAATACATATTCGCAATCATGAAGCTTTAATGTAGCTATTAACACCCACATTGGTGTATAGTTTGATAAAAAATATCATTACTTAAATTGTTAGTTGTCTTTTACATATAATTATATCATGTATATACATTTTGTTTGTGTATTATAGTTGAAGTGTCAATGTTCTTAATATATATTTTAAATTTAAGGCGTTCGGCTTCTGTGTCATCAGCATATAGTACTGGTCAGAAGTGCTCAATCGTGTTTCTCAGTTTGTTTACCGAAACAACATCTACCGGTTCACGGTTGAATTCCGCGAGTGCCATCTATTTAGCAGCTTTTTCATTTACAATTTACACAATCGTATGTTTGTTGAGGCCTTTGCGATCCTGCCCCGATAGGGTTACGTTTATTTGACCGGTTGTGTCAATTGAATCTGTGAGTCTCATTTACGACAGCAATTTCAAATTAGTGGAACTTTTAAGTCACCGCAGATAAATAAAATCATCGCGAACACAGTCAACCGTTTGTTTACCTCAATATTGATTTGAATTCCGTTTATGAGATTTTTTTTTTAATTTTGAGAATAAATATTCTATGGTAATTTATTGCTAGGCGAGATAAAATTCATATCCAGAGGCTAGACGTGCAGTTTTACAGCTCGAACGTACTTGGAGATGTCGTAAAAGACTTGTGGAAATTTAAATTGGTTCCGTGTTTTTATATTGTGTATTCATTTCACGGTCGCTGAAAGGGGATTGACGGTGCCTGACCGTAGTTTACGTGTATTATTTAAGCTCCTGACGTGATCTGTTTTTGGAGGACCGCGGGTCACAAAATATGCCATTCATTTGTAGCACCAATCAATCTGTTATCTGTGATCTAGTCACTACATGGTGGATGGTGATTTCTAGCTTTTTATGCGTCTGACTGACTGCTGAGGTTAATAAACTTGGTATTCTGATTGCTCATTCACCTTACATCATTGTGGTTTTGTGTTTTATTGAAATTGTTCCTTTTACTTATTTCTTAAAACGTTGTCTTGTCATTATCTTAATTCCTACAACGCATACCGTTGGCATATTTGATTCATTTAAGATTTAAATGTATATATATTTTAATGTCAACGTACTTGGAGTTATGTTTACGGCTAATTATTCACATTATTCGGATGTTAATTTAATGTAGCAGTTCACATCGTTGTACGGTCTATTGTGCGGCGCATTTTATCTATTCTAGTTGAATACGTCTATTGTGTGTTAAGGAAATAGCCAATTGTAGGGGACATTCATTAACACACACCATTGCGGCATCTATGATTGCTTTGATAATTCTTGTATGGAATAATAATTATTATTTTTCTATATGGGATGCTGTTCGTACGTCTAGCCGCTGCATGAGTCGGAACACAAAACAGGTTCTCAATTTACCTAAATGTCTATTTATGTTTTATTACTATATGACGTGACTAAAAACTAATTATTCAAACAGAACGAGATGTTTTTTGAATTTTTGAAATAATAATTTAAGCTAATCAAAATGGCATTAGAGGGTATTGTATATGTATAAATGTTTCTGTAATCGCCTTCGCTAGTTTTATATTCGGTTATGAGAATCTGGTTGTTGGATCATTACCTTTTTATAATACAATTATTATTTATATATAACGAGACGATTTTATTATATCAAACTTAACAAATAGAACACGATAGTATTTATAGTAATGACTTGGGTAATGAACGTGTACGACGGTTGTCTTCGATGTTATCATTGGTTATCGGAGCTGACGGAGTTGCTTGGGCGTTTTTTTTAAAAACCAGTTGCAATGCCCTGGAGGCTCTTTTCAGGTTACGTAATACAGCGTGCATTAATTTTCGACCATATGATCAAGGCCGATGGATGTTATGGGCGGATCGTTTACTAAGTCAATATATCTTTAAGTGGCTGTTGTTGAATTAATCATCCCGAACACAATGCACTTTCCATCTTATTTCATACATCCGTTATATTTTCATTCATAGTTGATCGTAATTATATATTTTGTGCCACGTCCGTGCCACGTGCCTGCCGCATGTGAACGTATAACTGTTGTTATGTTTATTTAATGTGAAGTCAATATATATTCCTTTATCATCGATGTTTATTGTCTCCTCTAAGTCATCTTCGTGTTTGTGTGGGCGTGTTGTTATGACCCAAAGAGTGCAAAGTATTCATTTTTGTTCGAACCCAACAAACACAACAGCCCTCCCGTCGTCTTCAACATAACACCCACGCGAAGTTTTTTCGTATTATTTACTATAAAGGAGCACTTGTATGGAATTATATTTTTCTGTCCCACGAATTTGTAATGCTATGCCAGGCTGTGTCGTATGTTGTTACCAACATTACCAGCGTAGTGCTATAAAAACGGGTTCACGGTCATTCGTTATTGCCGTAAGTTTACGCGAAATGTGCACTTTTTGCAGTAAACTGCTTAGAAGTTCTTTTTTACTGTACGCGATAACAGCACTAAATTATATTAAATACGGTAGTTATAAAATTATATTCTAGTTATATGATGTTATAATGTTGTAATTTACTTATGTGTTACCATAAAATTATAACAAGTTTAGTTTATTGCCATTTTCTACTATCTTGTAGGTATAATTAAAACTCACTGAACCTATAGTATTGAGTAATTAATATTTCCATGTAGAAAAAAGTCGCTGACAAATAGTTACTATTAGAACGTATGGATAAATTTTTGTTAGGTTAGATTTTTTTTCAGCGTGTTTTTATCGCGATCCATACAAAAGAGTACGGGTAGTCGAACCTTCAAGGACTCGCGTTCTGCTTCAGGAGGTTTTTAGACAATATAAATTGGACCTCAAATGAGACGAAGTATTTCCATCAAACAATATACAATACTAGTTAAATTTACTCTAACGGTTTCGATTTTAGCTTACATTAAATTAAAGAATATTTACTAATGGTTTTTAATGTTTCTGTATATTTATTAAATTAATAAGCGGCCGTGAGTAATATCTGAGTATTTCATTATAATCATCAAAGCTGCGGAGCGTTTAAATAATTTGATTTAATCCGTCACTGGTTTTTGTTGGTCCATGTTTTCTATTTGGCGGACCGGACATTTGTCTTCTTTATTGCTTCGGAGTCTAATGAGTGCATTATCATTATTATTCCGACAGTACGTGCTACTTTATATATATTTTTTGCAACCTATAATATATATTATTTCTTATATTTCCATACTAGTATCACGGATCTTAATTTGTACGGTGATCTCTTACTGTTATTGTACTTCGATCTCCGAACGGACTCGATCATTGTAATGAGATTGTGAAGAACAGTAACTAAGCGAAACATTTTTTTCCCTTTGATTACGTCCGCAAAATTTAATTTGTTTTTTGGTCTGTCAAAACATTTATAACCGCGTAATGTTATTTAAGTAGTTAAGAGGATTCAATTGAACTAATCTTGTTTTTAATGTTCACTTATTCTCTTGAGTGTTGATTGAATTACCTACGTAAACTCAAATGCATGTTTATTTCCTCAGGTTTTATATACTTTAGTCTGTTTTGTTGGACCGTATACGTGGGTCAGATGTATTTAAGTGTTACGTGAGAGTTTTATAAATAATCTGGAGTAATAAATGTCGTATAAATATCAGAGACGTATAAGTTTATTATATATTTATCTTAAACATATGTATCTTTAGCGGACTTGTTGTTTTGACATTTCAATAATAACGATAAAAATGCAAAATTGGATCTTAATTGAGATTTGTGTTTATTTGTTCAGGAAAACATCGATCCCTCGCCCTACAGTCTGTCGCCAGTTTCAGCTAAATCCCAGAAGCTGCTGCGGTCACCAAGGAAAGCCACAAGGAAAATATCACGTATACCATTCAAAGTGAGTTTAATAAAATGTAAAAGAGTTCTATAACGCTTCAAAGGCTATTAAACTTTCTGCGGACGGATTAAATTCCATCGTGGAAAAGTCGAAACGGCTAACGTATTCTAATTCGGTCAGGTCCTAGACGCTCCGGAATTGCAAGACGACTTCTACTTGAACCTCGTCGACTGGTCCATTCAGAATGTGCTCAGCGTGGGACTGGGCAGCTGTGTGTATCTATGGAGCGCATGTACCAGCCAGGTAAGATTGTAGCTCGCAGACACATAATACGATTAAGATTAAAACACACACACACATTAACAAACCTTCTAGAGACAGACACATTAGACACACATACACATTCTTTAACATACAGATACATTGCACATACACACGTCTTGTGAACACAAGATATTACATAAGTACAATTTTTAAACTTTTGTGAGTATTTTTTTATTAAATTACTGTTTGCAACAAACGTGTCGAAACCAGTATCAAAACGCGGCCCAGACAATAGTGCCACTGTACATTTAGGATACAGGTTCCATATATTAGACGGAAAAAAAACGGTAAATAGCATACCAGGATTACCTTTATGCTAATTAATAGCACTAAAATACTACGAGCGACATCAAAAGTCGTAACGGATTTGGAAATGCCCGTGAAGGCGTTGTTCTTGTGCTAAATATCATATATAATGTTGCATACAACGCTGCACCTAAATAATATAGAAACACGCGAGTCATTGGCCCACGATCGGGGACCGAACCCACGACCTTCGAGTTATTAGAGCGACGATCTAACCGACTGAGCTAATGGGACCGTCGACGAGACGAACATCGGCAAAGCTGCCATAAAAATGACGTGATTATATAAATAACTTGATATACAACTAATAAAATCGTCTAGAATTTGTGCATCACACATAAATATAGACAAAAAAAAAATAAAATAAAAACGTGATTCGAAATGTCAAGTGAGAGTCGGGATATTGATTGATTGAAATTATCAAATATATATTCGGAAATTCAAGATTGGACGCATAATATGGTTATATATATACATTTTTTCAATCTGTAATATAATTATTATGTTGGCCGGGACTTATCTGATTTAATAGTTCATTAATTCCAGTTGTTTTCAATAATAGCTGTCGGTCAATTAAAATAAGATACGATCCCGCAGATACCAATTAGGACATCAAATTAGATTAAATGACGTTAAATAATAACATAGAAAAATAACACTAACAAACCAGACAGCGGTGTTCTTGATTAATCTATAGAATGCGGTTTTTATTTGAACTCGCAGAACCCTAAAAACTTGATAAATCCAAACGCTGCAGTACTGCAAGTTATTGAGATGTTTTTTTTGTTCTCCCCCCCCCCCCAAAAAAAAACCAGAATTTAAAAACCTGTCAATAGCGTTGTAAATAATGCTTTAATTGAATAATTACACTGTAATAAACATCCAAATTGATCCTTGCAAAATATTTTATATATCCCGGATATGAAAAATATTTAGAAAAATCAAAAAGTATTTGTATATATGTATGTCAACATTAAAGTTATTGCGCAATTTAATTTGCAGTATATCGAGACTTAGACTGTACCAGTCTAGGTCGGTATGAATCCCAGTAGTCTGGGTAGGCGTTACAACTGTGGGGGTAGACTAGTTCTAGACTGGGGGCATCGACCTGCTTTTAATAATACTTATACCCTGATAAGCCTCTCGTTTATCGCAGTCAACATATAGATAAATGTAATAGTCTTATTAATTATATAAAATCCTTACTTTGATATGTATAAATAATATTAAAAATAACTTTATTCAATTATATACATTTTATTTGAATTTGTTTTGTAATGAGCATTGTATTTCTATAATAAAGCGCTCTCAGAGATTTCCTTAAGGTCATAAGCATGACTCACATGTAACTTTAGTAAGACACTGTTTGATATACGATTCTATTTATTAATTATAGTATATAAAAAATATTTAAGACAAACCTCGCAATCATTTGGGAAATTAAAAACTTTATTTGCACTGTAACATTTATAATTAAATGTTTTCCTGTTTCAGGTGACTCGTCTCTGTGATCTGTCCTCCGAAGGCAACGCTGTGACGTCAGTGGCCTGGAGCGAGCGCGGTCATCTAGTGGCTGTTGGAACACAGAAAGGTCACATCAGTGTGTGGGATGTCGCTGTTAATAAGGAGGTAGAGTTATTATGCGGAAATTTAAATAAATCTATTTATATGTTACGTTTTGTGATATCCATATAAAAAAAATGTTGGCCCACCGATAGATCAAACCTCATTAACTTCAATCTAGATGCTGCCAGCGATTTTATGATATAAAATATTTTTTTTATTTGACACAAAAATGCAGGGGAAAAGCTTTTAGAAAAAAAACTAATTTCATTGTTAACATTTTTGGCTAGAAGAAATTTATATCCTAGAAGTGGTTAGTTGTTTATATTACGGTATTGTATAATTTCTAATATTAAATTTTTATATCAGGTAACTAAGCTTCAAGGTCATATAGCCCGGGTGGGAGCGCTCGCCTGGAACGGGGACGTGCTCAGCTCCGGCTCCCGGGACCGTCACATACGACAGAGGGACACCAGAACTCCACGTGAGTATAACGCTATAACATACACTAGCTCTGCCTCAGGCTCTGTCACAATAATTTTTTTTATATAAAAGTATCGTAAGTCATTCACTTCATCAGCCACTTCATCAGTAGTCTCGTAAATGTCTCCTTATAATCATTTTCGTCGTTTCAGTGATAAGTTGTAACAAACAGACAGACATAATTTTATAAGTAATTGCATTTTAACACACATATTATCTGCTGTGAATAAGGTACTTCCATATGCTATTAATAAATAGTAGTTATTTAAATATTTTAAACAAAAACACAAATTTCTTTCTATTTTATAAATTAATGATATTCTTAAAAAAAATATAGATACATTTTTATATCTCGTTTATATTCAAAGTTGTATTTTATTTTGCATTTTTTCGTAGTACTGTGCGGTAATTAAGATGAGACTATATGATTTTTGGGGCATTTTAGAAAGGGATTTCCATTACAACAATGTCTCACGACCTATATACATACATATATATATGTATATATCCCCTACATATATATATATATATCCCCTTACTCATTAGAACTTCTCTATCTTCCACCGAAAGTTAAAGTAGAGAAGAGAATTTTACCTCCTACTATATCTCCCCGTTTGAACTTTTTGAATGGTCATTTAATTACATAAAAAAATATAGGTATATATTTTATGATTTTTATTTAGAATGTATTTAGTTAAACATACATTTTACTTTCTAGCTCTTCAAGCTGCTAGAGTTCTACAAGGACATAGACAGGAGGTGTGCGGTCTGAAATGGTCACCAGATGGACAATCACTTGCCTCCGGTGGAAATGATAACAAACTGTTTGTGTGGTCTATGGTATGTACATAATTTTCTCATACCAAATGTTAATATTAAAAAAAAAAACATTATTATAAAAGTTGCTTACATTAAAAATTATAACCTGCCAGTAATTGAATCTGTTGTTTTAAGTATTTTAGTTAACAACACTAGGTTTAACAGAAAATAGGAATACAATATAAATTGTTGAAAATATAATGTTTTATGATCTAATAAAAAGACCCGTATCGTAATAGATGATATGAGGTAAATTATAAAAATAAAACAGATTATTAGAAGCTCACATCAACATATCCTAAGGATACTTTTCGCATTACGGTTCTTTCTTACGCACTTGCTATAGTAAACTTATCAGAATGTTGTATAATTATTTGAATAGAATAGACGGAGTTGCGGCAGGCGACTAGTATTTTTACCAACAGTTAATGTTAGTAGTTGTCTGGTTGTATTCTTCGTGTGACTGTGGTTTCTGCGGTTTTCATTTGCTACAGCCGTCATTACTCTGCGGTGATAACTTATCATTATATACAATTTTTATCGTCACGTTTTGGACGTATGTTTATTCAGATTTTATGATATTATTTTTTATTAATTCACTTCACATAATAATTTCCTAAGCGCGCCAACTGTTATATTTTTCGGATCAATTCATTAAAAAAAAGTATTATATCATTATTTAATATTAATGTAATGTGTTCGCACTTCACGATATTTATATATTAATATTGCTATATGTCTTAAATTGTATATAATAAAAATGACACTTTCTCTTTCACATTCAACCGCGCATTTTTAATTATTTTATGCGGCGAAAACAAATGCTAAGAACGAAAATGTTTATCTTTCAATTCTCTCTCGTTACATTATTGTTATCACTATAATTTATCTACTAGTAGCTACTATAAAACATATAATTATTTTATATCATTGATATATGTATCATCTGTTTCTGTTTTCAGCACTCCACATCCCCTGTCCAGACGTATTCGTCCCACGTGGCAGCTGTGAAGGCAATCGCCTGGTCTCCCCACCAGCACGGTTTGCTGGCTTCCGGCGGAGGTACAGCTGATAGGTGCATAAGGTTCTGGAACACGCTCACCACGCAGCCAATGCAGTGTGTCGATACAGGTAGGAACAGCGACATCTAGTGGCGGGTTTGATGATTATTACATAGATTGATGTACCAAACCGGCGTAGTTTTGTGCGAGTGCTACAGTTGGATGGGTTACCGGTAAATTCGCACAATGTCCAGTTTATAGGTATTTAATAAGTAGCTTGAGGCGGTTGAATATTCATAAGTGTGGTAATAGTAATGGAATCAGCTTATTAATAATGTTTTAGGCAATAAATTTAGATAACAGTTACATTTATTGTAATTGTCACCATTCTCTCAATCTAAGGGAATTGAATACTGGTAAAGTTAAGCCATAATGCTTTATTTGCACTATGCCTATATTAATGTGTATATTTATTTATTTCAGGATCGCAAGTCTGCAACCTTGCGTGGTCGAAACATTCAAGCGAGCTGGTGTCGACGCACGGATATTCACAAAATCAAATTCTTGTCTGGAAATATCCATCACTTACTCAGGTAAAAAAAAAATACAGTAAAAAGCAAGAACTTTTATTCACTTTACATCTCAATTTGATTTCTCATGTATTGAATACGTAAAACCTTACTTATATGATACTGTGTTTGTTTGGTTTCGTCACAGGAACTTCGAAATTTGGCTAACAAAGAAATTTTTCAAGTATGTTTTAATAATAGAAATTGTAGTCAACCGACAGTGACGTATGATCTGTGTCAATTGCACTGCACTGTTATGACGTGATCACAAGTTGTCAGCCGTCTTATTCTGACTTCTAAACTATATTATTGTAAAGTCTAATCAAAATCAGTTAAGTGATTACCGCTTGCAAGCGCAAGGGCCCTATGTACATATGAAGGCATTTATACATCCTCACAAACATTATTTATAATGTCAGTGGCATTATATGAGAAATACTATTGAAAGACTATTGAAAATACTTAACTAAAATTTCTAATACAATAAATTTCATTGTACAATTGCTATTTTTTTTTATAATAAATTCTATTAATTTATTTTCAGGTCGCCAAGCTGACAGGTCATTCATACAGAGTTCTATATCTGGCTTTGTCTCCTGATGGCGAGGCTATAGTCACCGGAGCTGGTGATGAAACCTTAAGATTTTGGAATGTGTTCTCTAAAATACCATCACACAAAGAAAATAAGAGTGTTTTAAATCTATACACGGCCCTCAGATAAACTGTGAAGTTTTAGTGTTGCCAGTTGAAAGGACTTTGATATAATTATTATAATATATTATATGAGTTTTGTGTGTCGGTGGAATGTTTAGTATAATTTTTGCATTGCATATATTGCATTGCGTATTTTGGACTTATTTATTATTATAATATTTTTTCCATTTTGAAAACAATTTATATTTGCTGAAATGCTATGTTCTGGGTTTATGTAACAGGACATAACACAAGGCAAATAATTGAATGGCCAACTAAAAGTTTATATGTCTTGTAAAGATTTTTTTTTTTCATTATGATTTTAAAGTTAAAAGATGTTAGTGATTTTAGTAATGTTAATATAATTATAAATATAGTTTGTAACATTTTGTATGGATGTACATTAGTTTGTTTATATCACGTATTTATTTCATAGTCATTTTAAAAACTTAAAGTTCTCTTTATTTTTCATACATAATCGTGTTGTGGTAAAAAAATTATGGGTTTTATTGAATGGTGTTTGTGCTTAAAGGTGTTGCTATGCTTGCGATGTTGCCAAATAAATGTTTTACGGTAGCCTGGGATGTTTGTACTGAAGACAGTTGATTTTTTTTAGTTAATTACATTAAAAAATAGTTCAAATTCTAACCCACCGATGTACAAAGCAGGCATGTCTACATCTTTAGAGTCATAACTCTCGTACTTATAGTCTTTAATGCAATTATGAATTATATATATTATAGTTTTCATGAGATATCAAATAACATCGGATAATTTGAACAGTCGCTTTGGTAATATTAATTTTTAATAAATTAGTCTTAGTGTGTGTTTTATATTAATCTTACATTTGAATACAGCTTTTTAGTGAAAATCATTAATTAACGTAAAAAAAATTAATAGGTTAAGGTCGTCCTTGCCTGTGTAACCTTATATATATAGTAATATTAATTCTTCAGCATTTATTAACTAATATAACAAGCTTGAAACAGGAAGTTATAATAATATATTAGAGGTACCTCAAATGATCTCAAAACAAACAGACAGCAGACATACAACACTTGTAGTGTTACTTATTTATTATATATATTACAAATTTGCTAGTCTATAAGTTAATATAAATATTATGGCTTGAAACTCATTTTTATAAGCTTAGATAATTTGAGTTTCAAGCGAGTAATGGTTTGTGAGGTACGCTCCTTATATATTCAAACAAATAATTCCTACTAGATGCATATGTATGTATATTTGAATTGGATATGTGCAATTTAGTTTATATTAATCGGTGATTTCCTTTTCTGTTTGCTTAAGTGTATCCCATAACATATTGTGATGTATTTTTATACACATAGTATCGTTTGTATGTATTTTTTGTTTGTAAATATGGGTTATTTGCTTCCGAACAGAACAAGAAAGCACAGATCATAACACGGTATATATGACACCAAATATTAACTTTTGCGCCTTCTCTTAATATAAAAATAGGAAATTGTGTGTTTAATGTACGTCGATATTACTAAATTTTGTGTTTAACACTACTCGAGTCATAATAATAATTTGTGATCCAATAGGATCTAGATTTTGGTGAACATTATATTTATTAACAAAAATTTTTTCATACCTCTCACAATCTTCTTCTATCTCTACGCTTTATATTCCCACCACTTATATTAAATGCGAGAATTTCTACGTTTAGTTATTAAGATATCAGAATTGGACCAAAATATTATATTTTATTCTATCATAGTAACATTTCCCATCGCTAATGTAATTTAAGAGCTCGCGTAACTAGTTAGATCCATGGTATAATGAATTGGAACCATTAATATAGATGTTTATTTATTATAAAGAAAGATCTAATATATTGCATTAGTTTTAGTTATGAATAGACTGATGTAGTGTGTACATGTTGTAAGTGTTTACATATTAAAATGGTGTCTAAAAATATTGTTTTATTTCACCTCACATTAAAATCTATTTTATTAGATATAATAGCTTCATAATGCCTCAGAAAATGTAACTGTTAATGGCAATTTTGTTTTTTGTACTCAAAATGAATTATTCTAAACAGAAATAATAATTATTTCTCCCAAACTGAAAGTTACGGGTACGGTATACAATATGAATTTAAAACAAAAATATATCTTTTGTCGCTAAACATTTCCGGGAATAAGTGCCAAATAAATATAATTTTACATATAGACAAAACATATATTTTTTAATAAATATTCATATATTTTTTATTAGGCTGTATGTTTTGTACAGTTCCTTGAGGTAGTGTCGTATATGAGAGTCTTCCAAGTGATGTTTTAAAAATGGTATCTGTTGCCTGTCAAGTGACAGAACGTCAAATGTGTTGGAGAAAGCGTTGAAATTTTTTGAAACACGACCCAGTTGAATCAGTAAGTCAGCGTGAGGCTGCAAGTAAACTTTTCTTTTAATAATATTTGCCGCCATTTTGTTGCAAACGTCAGTATCCCTTATGGCTTTGCATTTCGTATCGAGCGTACTTGACAGCTGAAAACGAATGACCATTTAGTGATTAAATTATTTGAATCTGTAGTTTTTTTTGTATAATTAAACTCTTACCGGCTCTATTTTACTCTCTGCGTCTAACACCAGTTCTCTTGTTTTATTGACAACAAACTTGTATTCTGTCCACGCGTAGGGAAGATAAGCGTCTAATATTTTATAAGGCGTATATCTCTGTGGCGGAGTTTGAGGTCGGATTCGGTATGCCAATTCACTGATTATTCTCACAATGACTCCGAATTCTAAATTAAACTCGCTCGTATTATAATAAGGCCTGAATAAAATAGAAAACAACAGTATATATTATGTCGTCATAGTTAGAGGAAATAAAATTACATAACTTGCTCAAGTTGACAAATATTTATATTCTAAAATAGTTCATAAATTAAAGATTGTATGATAAAGATTATAATATCAACTAAAAAAAAAGAAACAAAGAAAGAAAATAAATTGTATTTTAAAATTAATTAACGGTCAAATTTATTGAAACTATGATGTTTACCTTTTAAGTTATCTCCTTTTTTTTTTAATTTAAACTGATGTTTACGGTTTGCTGTACAGAAACCGAAATATCGGATATGTTTAAAATAGGGAGTATAAAAAACACTTAGATATCAGTCAGATTAATGCTTACGAGTGTCCCAAAGATTTGAAAATGAGCTACATTCAAAATAGTCATGCGGAAAGTATATTTACCAAACAAACCGTATCTCTAATTTAAAAATAAACCAAACCTAACAATTATAATGCAGCCAATAGGTTAAAATATTACTTACAGTTGATGCTGAAGGTAACTCGCAGCTTTTGCAAATTCATATTTTGATTGAAGATAAGGAGGGGGACTAGTGTCGAATTCATTTGGAAGATTTAGTGGATCCGACTTTACAACCGGCCACGTAAGTAAACACAGAACCAGGGCATACATCGCTTAAACATAATAAGATTAAATAAAACACACGCTTGGACGACATTATAATTAAATATTGATTATATTTAAGTCATCGTTATATTTAAGTTTGATTTTCGTTTTATTGATTTAGCTTTTGTATACATATTTTTTTCCCTTAATTGCATATACGTAAATATTTTAAGAGGAATTCAAAATAAGTTAATAATACTAATGAAAATTGGTATTAGTACATGTACAATTTTCCAGAAAAAATATAAAATATTGTATAAAAAATGTTTTACCCTTACGTAGACGTCAACCTTATTAATGCATATTTAAAATCACTTGCACAGGTAGTAAATAGAATCGTTATCTTTATAAACATCATTCTACAAAACGTGTGTATAACGGCTAGCGGCTTACCATTAGCTTGGGCTAGACCGATTTGTATGATTTTTTTTTAACAAATCAGCCCGGCAGATGGCGTTGCAGTCGGTATTTGGGTTATTTAAAATGAAAAGACTGCAACGTCGGTCTATATCTATGGTTTCAACACATTTTACACATTTCGCTGAACGCATCTCTGATATTCACGCGAACGGAATCGCGGGTAAGAACTAGTATACATATACATACAAGTAAGTTTAGGTAAATCAAGTTTGTTTAGGTGAATCATAAACCAGTTTCTTCGAGCATTTAAAGAAATAATACCCATTTTTCCTGGTTCTAGGCATTTTTAAAAGCTTTAATTTAAAATATAATGCTTAATTATATCGATTACTGACTGACTATGTTTGTTTTGTTCAAGACTTTCGGTTACTCCAAAACTAATTATCATTTACCCTGATGTTAAATCCGTTTTAAATTAAGTAAATTTATTATTAAATTAAAAGTATTAACATAGTTATCAACTGTACAAATAAATGTTTTAATATGATAAAGCTTACCTCGAAATTTGAATGACAATAGCTAAAGTCCTTGGTTACTCGGGGCTGGACGAGAAATGTTAATGTTTAATTTGGTAAGATCTGGATATCACCCTGTACCGTTACAGTTCAACGTCCATTTTGGGCAGGAAAAGGTGAATAAGACTCTAATGTATAATATTTTAAGATTGTAAATGTAATGAACATGTTATTGCGCTTGTGAAGGTGGTTTGGTCAGCAAGAAATAAAATAAACAATTTTATAAAGTAGATGTAAATACTTCCAATCTGATTTTAAACATTGTTGTAGTTAGTTTACAAGTTATCTACATATTATCGTATAAATTTTCTGTAATTGTGAAATGACAAATCCTAATGATGTATTGCAAATAAATCTATGTTCGTCGATAGGTATTTTTGCATGCTTTTCTTATAAATTATGATAGGGCTGCTGTTGTTATGTTATCCTTACTAAAGTACTCGCTTTTAAAGCAGACAGTTTAAACGGTATAACAAAAAATAAAACTATGAATGCTTCATAATTTTAGTAATGCATTAAAATATTACAATGTCTATAAGTCAGAAGTCAAATTTACTTATTCTCTCACTCTAGCAATAAGACGACGTCACCAATATCGTAGGCTAACTGTTTGTATTCCTCACTCTGCATCAGCTTTATCAGGTAAGGTGCGTCTTTATAATCCGAAACCACCTCTTGTATTTCCTTTTCGTGAAGGTTGAGGGTGTGTGATACTTTTCCAACAGCTAGTAACAGTCTGGCTTTGCCTAATAATGAACGATTTTCTTCAACGGTTCTCTCGACTTCCTCATTGCAGTGTTCAACATCGAGTCCATAGCATTGTTCGTCAATGATAGAACTTATCTAAATATATTACAGACATATTATCCATATTGTTCATTTTAGCACCGACATGTGCTAGTTTGTTTCCGAAAGGAAAAGGTAATTTATTTTCCTTGCAGGGGACATAACATGTTTAGGAAATGTAAACACATTTTGTAAATAGTTACTGTTAAAAATAAATAAATACTTACATCAAAAGTATATATATATTAAAAAATAAATAAAGTTCGTAGTACCATTATGATTAATAAATTAAACTAAAGTAAGGAGACGGTAAAAATCTTTAAACTAATTTATGACACCCATTCGCTATTATGAGCCTAATATTTTCTGTTTAGTATTTTTTTATTATCATATATATAGAAATAACATTGAAGCTTTTCACAAATTGACAAAATTACAGACGGAAGACAGATTGACGTTATAGGCTTCATTGTAATAGATTTATATATTCAAAGAGGAACAAATTAATAAAGAAGTAATACTTACATTCTGGACTTGCTTATCAATTTCAGCCAGTCTTTTGTTTAGCGGATCAGCTGCTACTTCATTGTAATTAGTCCATACAGACGGCAACACGTCTTGTAGTACTGATAGCGGGTCGTAAGTAGAACAAAATAGTGACGCCTGTTTTCCGACAGCCATAGTCACTGCTGACAGAACACCTGCTGATAGATGCTCACGCGTGGACGGATCAGTCAGATTATTTTTATCACGCGGACTGAAAGTTAAACGTTCCATTACTTTTCTATACCCAGTTTCCATACTCGTGATTGCCTTAATGGTTAACTTACACCAATTCTTGAAGCGTCAACCTGGCTCGCAAGAAATCTACCCTGGATTGTACATATGGATTTGGTCCTTTTTCGCTGCTGTGATGGTGTCCGCCTACACACCAACCTCCGCCCAACATTAGCAGTGTCGCAAAAAAACCAAACATCATATTAACCTAAAGAAACAATTTTCTTACAACAGAATTGATTCATACCGAGTATAATGCTATCAACATCATCCTTACACTAACTATTTTATCGTTATATTAGAAACAAATAATCAAAACAAAGCAAATTTATCAATATATTCGTATGTTATATTCATTCTAGAGGATATGATATATAAGCAATAAAGTTTAGTAATTGTCTACGTATACCATTTTCTGTGATATGTTCATCCTAAATGTAATTTCAAATAATTAATAATCTAATATCTATTATTATTTTAGGTACAACATTGAACAATACTCACCGCTATTCAAACCTCATTCATGATATAATATTGATGCAACAACTATTTATAACGACTTAATTAGTAACGATTATTTGAAAATCCTTTAGTTATGCTGTTTATTTTAGTCATTTAGCTATACACGTTTTTTTGCTATTGCGTCCAATTTTTTTCATTACAGACGCATTTTGATATAGACAAAATATTTTGCTATTAAATGAATCTAACTGTTTTGTATACAACGTGGTTTTTATTGTTTTATAATAAAATATTCACTTTTACCTGGGCAATTTCATGTGTTTTGCCCATGATCACGGTTGCTGTAAAGAAATCAAAACGTCGGGATTATTTAGTTGAAACAATAAAAAATATAGTCCTAAGGACTTACTTACATTTAAATGAGTACAAGAAAAGATCTAAGATATTTTTAAATATATTTTACAACGTAAATATAAAACAATAATCTGGAAAGATCATATTAGTATATATAATTTTAAGAGTCCCTAGTCCTCTTGGTAATTGGATTGACTTTATCAATTTAAAGTTTGATGCAATTTTACGGAAAAGAATATGTATATACTTAAATTGTAAGCGTTTAAGTAAAACTAATATTTTTCGAATTAACAAAGCGAATTTTATTACTTTAAAAAGCTACATAATCCCGACGTTTTCGTTACTTCGTGCATCGGTTACAGCTCGTCAGCCCGTCATCACGGTTGCTAAAAAAATTGCTAAAATTCGCGTTGTTAATCCGAAAAATAATTATTTTATTTAAATGATTCGCGGAAATCTTAGATCTCATTAGTGTAAACGTTTTCTTCCATACTACATGTAGAAGTTGACCCCCTTGTTGTTGAACCAATACTTAGGAAACACGTAAAAGAATATGGATCTCGTTAATTTATCATTCTACATATTGTCATATTTTAATCGTTAATTGTTTAGCTCGTTGATTATATGTGTCACTCTTTACAACTTCTGACAAAAAATCATCTTGCACGCCCTGGTATGAAAGATGATTTGTAATGATAATAAGTAAGGAGCAAGACAATCCTGGAGATGCCTTTCCCTTTTTTTTAGGAATGACAGGAAATTCACCCACCTCGTAAATTAAACCAAAAAGTAAAATTCAAAAAATATATATTTATCATAAACGAAACAAAAAATATCTTCTTAGTCTTATCCTAGATAATATTTTGTATTGGACTCATGAGCATGAAGCGCTATATCTGGACGTCCCTGACGGAAATCTCTCAACCAATCATACCCTGACTTTTCTCTTTGAAGAAGGTGGGTAATATTGTATTTTATTGTTAAGTTGTTATGCCAACGATAAAACATCGTACCGGGTTAAACCGTACAACTGTTTTTTTTTCCTCCTAAATATTTGATTACCCTAACAGCCACCTTTTTTGACACCCTAGCACACCTTTTTGAACTCATGTCTTGAAAACTAAATATTCTACTCGTTGTTCTATACCCCACACCATTTTTACTGCATCCAGGGCTTCAATCATGGAGTCTTCCGATCACTTGCCACCATTAGATTTTTTTTTTTTGTTGACGCAGAGGAAACTCTTTTTAGGAGCCGTCTCCCCAGCCTTGATAAGGGGCCGGGGAGGATGTGTGAGACTCGGCCTGGGCAGGCCCCTACTCACTAA
>DVQP01000217.1:0-28191 GCA_018231745.1 Danaus eresimus
TTAAATTAATAAAAAATCGCGTAGTAAATCCGAAATATTTTAGTTTCATTTAAATTTAAATATATGAACTTGTAAATGTAATAAGAATATTTAAAATATGGCGTAATTAGGCGATAGAAATATATGATATAGGACGAATTAAAGAACAGCATGTCTTTCGCTTCTTAGTATGAACAAGAAAACATTAAGTTTAATTACTATGAAATAATATAATATTTAAACAACAAAAACCAACTTGAGAAGTTTAAATAATAAGTTAATTAAACTTCTCCTTTGTAAGACTTTAAAACAAGTAATTTTCATCCAGAATGTAGGTTACAATTACAGAACATATAACAAATCGTGTTACGGCTGGTTCAAAGGTTGTTTGCGAGGTCGGGGATACTACGGATGTATTGGGAAAAAGAATATTATATTCAATAGCCATGCGGATTGCATTGAATTAAAGCAATGCAATTAATTTATCTCTTTAATATTCGGGAAATTATCATTTTGTATACAGTTCATAGGATTGTTTAAATTATATCGTCTTAAATGATATGAATTACTCACTTTTAATTTCTTTGGGTCTGTAAATGCCAGATTTAGTTTGTGGACGTGTTCTCTAACGGCCAACGTGTCGATTATGAAGTCGCCCTCGTATGTCGATATCTGGATCAGACATGTGATGCCTAGGAAAACATATATTTGTTTAGATCGAACAAATGCTAATAAAAATAACTCATTTTAAATTAACCAAACAATATTTAATAGATGTATACACACGTATATGAACTATATTTGTATATGTTGATTAGTGTGTGTTTATATATACGGGTTATTTTAACCGAGTATTCTAAATCATAATGAACGTTGGACACAATACCTTGATATGTCCTATAGGAGTGATGTTCCACGTCTACAGCTATTTCGTCAACCGTGTTCAGATGTTCTACAAGCTTTTCCAAATCTTCAACTGTTTCTATGAATGACAGTGGAGTATCTTCAAGAGATTTCGGAAAGGTCGGCGGTTCGGTGTCGGGTTCGAGCACTTTAGTCGGTGGTTGATACAATTCCAGCTCTATTTTATATGGATGCTCGTATCTATGGAATGCATGTGAATTTTGTAAGTATTATAAATAAGAAAGCTCTTTAAACTCCGAACACTTACCCAACAGCTTCCCCCTCGTCATTATACAGTATGTTCAACGCTAGCGGCTTGATATTGTTCGGCTTGTCGGATATCTTGGGAACCCATAAATTGTCAGAATTGTCGACTGGTTCTTTGAACGAGAGCTGAGGACGCGCGATATTTTTGGCTCCAAAAAACATGGTCGAGCCGACCTGAGAAAGAAAAACCCTTGAAATATTACTCTTTTTTGCATTTGATTATAGTATCATATATTGGCTATTGAAATTATAATAAATAATATAAGAATATCTTTATAATCACAATGAAAGTCAAAGTTCCAAAAATATAATATTTTACGTGAATCATAAATACAATAGAAGTATTACTATCATAGTTCCTTAATTATTCTAAATAACTTGCCACGCTGTACTCTGTATCCTAGTATAATTTGATGTTGATCTGCTCCTTAATACATTTCTTTAATAATAATTATATATAGATTTTAATATTGTCTTATACTTCGTATTTAATGCAACATATTTTCTTCTAACAATATAGCATTAAATCTCCAACGTTCGTCTTCCATATTATATTTTAATCTCAAACACAGACCCAATATTACCAAACGCGAGCCAACACGAGAACACGATTTGAAAATTCAACAAATGTTTGCTACTTTGCAGCAATCTTGAATAAGAGCGTTGCAATAGATCTTGATTGAGATATCAATATGATGATAACATAATTTATCGTCTGGGAGCAGGATATCCTTTGGTTGGCGGTACACGCGCTAAGAATGCATCCAACAGACGACACGTGGAATTCAAATTCAATTAAATATTTTCTTTTAGACACATTAAAACTAAAAATGGACAGTTTTCATCTCAACATTTAAAATAGTATCGAAAATATAACTATTCTTATTAGTTATTTGAGAATAATATGAGAATAAGGAAACCTTGATGAGAATTTTAATTTAAAGAAGGTAGCAAAATATAGGAAGGTAATTCAATTAATAGTCATTACAAAAATCCGTTGCTGTAATAGATGAAGTGAAGTCCTGAGCAATGAAAAATTATGCCACACAAAAAATCTTCTAACAAATGTATGTAATGTTTTATTTAATTGGTGCACTTCATGAAAATCAATAGAGGGATTTAATTTTTCACAAAGTTTCAAAATTTCACTCTTATCAACTCGATTTTTTTTCCTATCTGTAGAACGGATCCTGCCATGCCAACGTAATTTGTTCATACTTTTTACGTAAAATTTAACTCTAATATATAATTACCATATGTAACTTATTCATAAAAATATCTCACTCATTTAAAATTTGCCCTTGGTTTGAGAAAGGATGAAGACTAAAATTTACTGACGAAATCTTCGATTTAATCGTAACATTGTCCATGGCAGCTATTAATAACACATCTACTGGTAATAAAAATGCTACCTGTATCTTAGTTATCACTGGGGAGCTGAACGAAGGTCCCGGTTCTTCTCCGCGGCAAACGTTTTCTATGTTGATATTGATTCGATCTAGGATGCGATCGTTCACGTCAATCACGTGGTCTGTGTTGTATTCGTCGTCATTTCTGTGAAAAAAAATCAATTGACTGTTGGGCAATCTAAATATAACAGATGGGCCGTACGATACATACTTGTTTTCAAATTAGATAGTAGAATAGAAATTTCATTATGCTGGACTTTTAATAACAATACAGGTATTTACGTATTGTGAGTGTCAAAATTATAGTAGGATACGTAATACGTTTTTGTTTAATTTTTTCTCTGTCTAACCCATTTTAATAAGAATAGATATGGTTTCGTACACTTTTTCTCTATATAAACTTTGACTTAGTTAAATTTCGCGATCCATTATTCGCGGAATTCTTTTGAAACTGGATACCTACTAAGTTTTAATTTGACATTTATACTTTATTATGTTGATGAAACTAATTCTGTTAAGTAGAAAATGTAACATTAAATATTTGCTCTAATAAGGCTTTAACTGTAGAACGGAAAATTTAAAATTCCTAACTTTACATTTGGTAAATGTGACTATATTCAAAAGACCATCAATAACATATTGTTATCTTCAAATAATATCAATGTAAGAATTCAAACATAACGTTTTCATATACATCAAACACTTTTCTCACTGTAGGCAAATCACAAATAAAAACGCAGAGTTGTTTCATCGTATTGAAGATGATATTCGCAATACATCGTTTTTATTTGACTTAACAACAGTCGTTGTTTAAAGTCCTTGCAAACTCTCGCTAGACACAATTGTTATTGATTAACCCTCACACATCAGTCCGGTTCAAATGTCGTGTCGTATTTGAAAGTCATTAGAAGAAAAATGTTAAGCACCTGTTTTTAATTTGATTTACTGAGATTAATATATGTTGTGATATCCTTTGACTTTATTTTCCTCTTTAAAGGAGTTACTTTTAAAATGAGGTGGACAGAAAAACTAAACATATTTTAGAATAATGGTCGGCTTTATAGAAAAAATACATTTTCTACAAATGCCTATATAAAGGATTCTAGCAGTATAAATATATCTTTTAAATTTTTTGTAATAAAATAGATTAAAAATATTATATTTTACATGTTAATAAAAAATATTATATGACTTCTAAACACAATAAGCAAGTATACATATAAATTCATACAATTATATAACGAAATATTTTTTTAAATGCATATTCAGCATCCACACATATAATAACAAGTACTATAACACATTTAACCTATATCAGGAGAGATTTCTATACTCATAAATAAAAGTAAGCACAGACAAAGCCAGATACAAAAGCTCATAAAAATTTATCATCAAATTTAAAGGTGAAAAGAGTAAAAAAAGACTCGCAAATGTTTATACTAACTAGATTAACATGCAAGCAGCAATAATGCAATATTTTAAGCATTTGCATATGCCTATTTTGCATATACTTATTTTGTATTGTGCAAAGTTAACCAGAAATCAGATAAAAATCATTTCGCACACAACAAATCCTTTATAAAAAGTTACTATTACATTCTCAAATCAAAAATGCATACTGCAACAATTATATGAAACAAGCTTATAACATGATCATGTGAGAGGCTTTAAATTACAGTAACATAACAATAAAACTATATAAAATAAAAGCCAACTGTAATTCAATACTCACATTTTCAACTTCACATTGGGTATTTCTGTGTTCATTATGTCGTTGGATTGTAAAATTAAATTCTTTGTCATTTGACTTGACACTATGTTAAAATCATGGAAGGTCTTGAATATTTCCAGAGAAGTCCCCACTGGGAGGTAGTTTGAGGATCTTATTGTTTTATTCACTTTTGTGTAGCCATCCTAAAACAAAATTATATTAAGAAAATGCATACTGTGTTGAAATTCATTGTTTATCATACTAGTTTTATTTAAATGATTATGCTATAGCATATACATTTATCATACATCAGAAAAGGTGATCCTATATTCTACCCACATTTTTTAGTGCTATTGATTTATGTATTTAGCATACATAAAACACAGATATTGTTGTAATAATGATCAATAAAGCTACATTTTATGTCAGATACCAAATTCATATAAATATAGATAACAATGGATATATATATGCTTTGTGATATGTATAACTTACTGAATTTTTATAATATAAACTATAAAATAGGACAATAACAATATTCAAGATACATATCTAAATATTCAAGATACATTGTGTGAAATCTTGAAAATTATAAGACTATTATTTTATCTGTATATCACTTTTACAATTCTCCTTACATTACAAAATTTTGATTGGAACAAACTTAAACAATATTCATTTATAATTAATCTGTATTTCAATAATTTACCTAGGATTAAATTATAAGCAATATTAAAAAATCAATCACATAGACATGCTATTTAACAAATTGTTATTAAGAGAATACCAACTTGTGTGTATTGACCAGCTATTTTTACAACCATACACCTTCCATAGTTGGAGTGTTATCATATCTTTACATATAAATAAATTTCATAATCATCTATAGAAATGTTTATATCCAGTAAATTAAAACGGGTCCTCATTCAATCACATTGTTTTTTGTGTCTATGAAACAAAATATTCTTAGCTCGACAGCTTTGTACAAAAACAGTCTCATTTAAGACTGTAAAATACATATAGTTGTCGAGAAAGGTTGATTGGATCAATTGGAATAGATTGAATTTGACCTATATTAACACATTAGAGTTCTATGAAGGCTCAGAAACAACGATTACGATAAAAACACATGTTATATATTGTCAAAAAGGATATTGAACTCTACTTAAAATACGTACCTCTGTTACTGCTGTTAAATGAGGGTAAAATTCGGGAGCTTCTGGATTTAAAACTGAATTCATATTGAACGGATATGGAGTTAAAGCTTAAACATAAAAATTAAAATATCTCCTCTGCACCATGCAGGTCGCAGGAGATGATCTGTGAAGATTGAAATCAGGAATGAAGTGAAGTGTGAGCAGAAGTCAGACCGAGGCACAGATAATTAAATAATGATCCCCTAGGTAACTGCGCAATACTATATTTCGGAAAATGCACTTCGTGTATTGTTATGTTTAAAAGTGTAATAACATTGTATTAATAATTTATAAAGTATATAAAATTGTCTAGATAGTATTTACAACAAATAAAACACATTTGATTTTTGATTGCATTCTCTCTCCATATTAAATCTACTATAACTCACATTAACCGACTTTTATTGTTAAACTCAGTTTTTAAAAATATATTAGTATTTAACAATAAATAGTATGTTTTAATACTAATGGGAAATACAAAAGACTATTTTACAAGTTTTAGAACGTACACAAAGATTAATGACAATTTGAATATTGACATAATAGTTGTCAAATAACAAAAGATATGGTCGAAAATGTTTATGTCCAATCCTAAATTGTACTTACCGATTACTAGAGTATCTAACACTTAGGTGGTATTTATGATGTACGTCGGAGAGCACCTTTTTGCATCACAATCACCTCTTCACCTTCCACCAGGTCTGGTCTCTGGCGTTTGCGCAGTAAACACAATTCAAATACGCAAGTGCAGCTTGATGGTGTGATGTAAGAGAGCAAAGGACGGGGAATATATTTTCATCGAACGTATTCTGGGTAGGTACTAGTTATTTGGCCGTCGATATTTTTTGGGATAGGCAGTGCAAATCTTGTTTTTTATTTGCTGTGAAATGTGTCCGTTTAACAAAATTGATTGTGTACGCTAGGAAGCGTGACACGTTTAACTCTCGCAAATACACAGTTTTGAATTGACATGACTCTAGAAGATCCCTTCTACGTCGTAAAAGAGTAAGTGTATCACATTGTTAGTGTTGAGGTCTATTGTATGTTTATTTTTAGAACTAGGGGAGCCCAGGCTTGTTCATTGTATAATTGCACGATTTTCCACTTGTATCTATATGTTATTACTTTAAATGATGTTTTGATTGAGTTTCAGAAGCTCTAGATGTATTTGGTGTCAAGTGTTTCAATTGCTCAATTAATTATTCGATTGGTGGTATAAATACCATATTAGAATTCTTACATTTAAAATTAAGAATATATGATTCACATATATATATAACAAAATTCTACAAAGTTTTCTTAAAAATTTCCATTACTGATGATAATCTTTTTTATGTCTCAGTATAGACCAAATAGTGAGCTTATATAATTTATCATAAAAAATGAAAACTTCATGGAAATGTTTGTTAAACCTGTGTGTAACATATCACGATTACATAGCTATCTAAATATTTTGTGGGTACACATTCAAGTAAATTTATGGTCTTTCAATTTACCAAGACATTTTACTATGCTATATATTACCTCGCATTTTAATTACTTTGCAATAGCCATCTTTTATGGCTAGATGAGATGAAAGTTTTCAAGCCGTTGAACTGTGAAGTAGTAAAAATTATATCCATTATCATAAATTTGAGAACCTTAGCTTCATGCATAACAGTGAACTTTATAACACTCCCAATCTGATAAACATTTAAAATATTTAGCCCTATTATTTGTATTAATCTATATATATCTATATAAAAAAATATATTTAATCTAGCACATTTAAAATTCTTTGTACTCTGGTTGAAACCCACAAAATTTCTTCTATGATTTTGGATATTTAATTTTTGACTGCATTTTATATATTTATGTAACTTCTATTATAAGTGGTTGATGTTAATTACATAGGACTTATCTCTCTTTTACCAACCAGTTTTTAGTCCACTACATTTTTTGTACAATAATTAATTGAAAAAAATGTAATGATTTTAGTATTATTAAAACTAATTTTGATTTATAAAAGTCAAAATATTTTTGTATATATATTTTACAAAAATATCTTATTTATAATTAGTTTACCAAATGATATTAATATCGAAAACATTATAGATCCATTACTGACACGACTAAATATAACTCTTATTAATTATTCTAGTGAGGTGTTCCGTGCGTTGAACAAGACTCGCGGACTGTATCTTCGCTGGCAGGAAGTAACCCGTACACCTATAGCTCACAGTCCAGAAGCAGAGTGGACTTCAACAGAACTCAAAAACGCTATACGAAGCATCGAATGGGACTTGGAAGACCTTGAAGACACAATCAATATCCTTTTTAGCATACATTTCAGATTGGATGCATTTATCAAATGATAGACCAATTTATCAATCTATTGGTATGCATCTATTGTGCTTACTGCAGCCTGTGATTGCATCTAGTTCTTATCTCATCCCCTCACAGAGCGAACGAGCTTAAAACAGGTAGCCGCTAATATATTAGGTATTATTTTGATATATATATTTATTAAAACATTACATAACATCCTCATCATACACATGCCATGTTATATTATACATGCCAGCTCTATAACAATAATCATGATATATTAGTAAGAACAAACTATTTTTTAAACCATACATTTTGCATGACTATTACTTCTAATAATTTTCTCTATTACCAAGTACAATCTATATTCTAACTATAGGTAATAATCATAATTAACCGTATTCACACTATGTTACAAATCATATTGAATTCTACATATCCTTACAAATTTATGCAAGTATTGTAGAAAGGAATACATCAAAGTTCAAAATTGACAACAAGGAAATTAGCGAGAGAAGGACATTCATAGAGGCAACTAAGCAGGAAGTGAAGGTATAAAATTAGTTATTGAAATGTTGAAAATACAAGTGTTGCAATTACATTATTAGTCTGCTATTGTCTTCGCGAGGTACTATATAATTGATAACTATTAATGCTATATTGTATATTATGTATGCATTTTTATTTACTAATGCTGAATTAAATATCTGGCAACTAAACATTCACGATATGTATTTATTGCAATTAGCTTATGAAAAGCGTGGTAGTCGGGAATAAGCGCAACGAAATGGATGGTACAAGGGAACCGCTCCTGGCTGAAGAGAGCCCCAGCCGGGGGAACAGCGGCAGTGCTGGCGGGGCGGCCTGGGGTTCACGGTTGCCTGGTTACCCCCACTACCGCCGCCTACCATCCGCCAGCCCAACGCGCTACCTCGAGGATGACGTCATGTCAGCCCAGGACAAGATGCTGATGTCGCAAGATGACCAGCTACATCTAATAAGCAATTCGGTCGGTTCATTGAAAACAGTCTCCAAGCAAATCGGCATCGAATTGGATGAGCAGGCCGTGTTAGTATTTCAGTAAATTTACTTATAGTTTTACAAAACTTACTATTCCGTTTGGGTAATAAAATTGCATTGTATACATTTGATTTTTTGTTTTCAGTATGCTGGATGATTTGAATACTGAACTGGAAAACGCAGACTCAAAATTGGATTCAACCCTGAAGAAGGTCGCCAGGGTGCTGCACATGAACAATGGTCGGTTGGACTTCTAAGTAATTATTATCAACACATTTACACATAAACATAGAATTGGAGTGTCTGTTTGTAATACTAAAATAACGTTTTTACAATATTTTTCTTTCTGTCTGTCTGTTTGTTCCCGCTAATCTCTAAAATGGCTGGGCCGGTTTTGAATAATGACTTCATTGGCAGGTAGCTGATGTAATGAAGGGTGACTTACTCTCCTTTTTATCTCGATCCGGAAATTAAGCGCTATCACGCTCGCACAAAAAAAAGTAGAAACAAGTAAAAAGCGGACGTAGTCGCGGGTAACAGCTAGTGTAAAAAAAATAATTATATATCATTCAATACTTCATTTGTTAAGTATGTTTAGTTATATATAAAGACTTATTTGTACATCCATTTTTTTCCAATAAGCTTTGCAAATAATGGCATTGTTACCAGCAAACAAGCATTAGATTCGTAGCGGTTATCACTAATTTGTAAATTAGACCCAAAATATTTTACAGATTTAAATTCTTGGGAGGAGTTTCTGTTCCTATTCTAGAATGTCCAATATAATTAAACACTATTTTGCCTGCTCTAACTTGTTGCAGTTACGGACAACCAAAATTCTGTGACGCTTCCATTAAATTTTTAATAAATTTCAAGTAGTTGAGTGTGTGTGAGACGTCAAGAAAATTTATATGCCCTTAAATCTTTTCCAGACCGGCGACAATGGATGGCAATCGGGGTTCTACTGGCATTGTTGATCGTCATTCTAATATTATTTATTATCCTATAAAATTTAAATGTTATGTTATCAATAAACTTCCCAAAGCGATTTTACTATATAAGAATGAAAAAAATCACATTTTTGATGAATTATTTATAGATGTATTTATAAACGATAACGTATAGAGGAATAGTTGGTGTTGGCTGAGTGAAAACAAGATGGACTTAGACATGGAAATTTATATATTTGTTATAAATATTGAAATAAATAATCCAAATCACTGTGACAATTTGTTTTCAAGCTTAACTAAAGACCATAGTTTTGCTTAAATTGTTCTGTAACGTGAATTATATAAATATATCAAGAAAATTTGAAAAGTTTACATAAAACAATTATTTCGACTATAAATCTAATATCTCGAGATATATTTACGTATACATATAAAAAGCTTAAGTTAAAAAGAAAGAGTCATATTTTTTAAAATTTCATGTAATTATCACTTACATAAAGAAATACGTATTTGTAAGAAATATTTGGTTATCTCGATATAAAATACAGTAAGCCAAACAACGGTGCTTATATTATAATCTTATTTTTTTTAATACCGATACCAGCAGTAATTAAAAATCCTGTCCATCAAGAAAGCTAACAGCTAACATTTTGTCCAACTAAACCTCTATGCTATATTATCTAAACTCTAAAAGGCCCTTTATAATTTTATTTATTGATATGCTCATCCTTCCTGTTTTTATTTGTGTTATGTTAATTTAAGTTCTATAGTTAAAAGACCGCGGGAGTCGTCCAATTATAGCACCGCTACGTCTATTAATATACATATAATATTTGGAACATCTGTTTTAGTAAGAATTGTAGTCAAGCTATTAGTTTCGAATAAGATAAAAGATAAATTTCTTTGGTGACATCTATAGAGTTATAGCAAACAAAAATGTGAATCCCATTACTGTATATAAAAACTGTAGCCATGTAGGTAATATCTCTGACATGCGACGATGAAATACTAAAAAAAAAATGCGTATTTCATATTAGCATACAAAATTAAGGGTAAAATTAAATTATGTAAACATAAGTCACATTAAAAAGCCGATGTTCCAAATAAACTTTCAGTGGTACATCTCCGATCTTTGGGAAAGACCTTAGAGGTTAGTGACAATACAAGCATTTGCCGGAAAAAATGAGGCTCTCGCTATTATTAATATTATTAATAATATTGACAATACATCGTTTAAGTACATTCCTACAGGAAAGCCTTAACCTGTGATTTTTTACATCGTAAAATTCCCTTGTTGTTTCCATAGAATGTTGTTTGTGTCCAAATGAATCGTATTTTGTGACAGTTTTGTACATTGGTTCATATAATTTATTAAGTGTTGTATAATTTATACACTGTCGTATATTTATACATTTTATATAGATATAGATTCTGTGTCTAGCTTGTTTTATACATTCGTCGGCTTAAAGGATTAACTTTGTTTTACAGTGTTCGATTCGGATGAGTTTTATGTTATAATACATTTTATTTATTTAGTTTTAAAGAGTTTTTATATTGGATTGGAATTAAATTTTTTTTGCCAACAATCTTTTTTGGCTTTTAAAACTATTCATTTAGCGTCTAAATATTAGTTTTTCAGAGCCAGCCTTCACATGCTTTTAAAATCCATATGTTGAATCTACTTAAAGTAGATTTGTTAATATCGTTATGGGTTTATTCACGGTTAATTTTGGACACTAAGAATATAGAACGTAACCACGAGTAGTTAGGAATATCTTCTGTAAGGTGTAAAAAAATCTAAATGGCCACGCATTTTGTAAAATGTTTATATAAAAAATTGTGAAGCTATTTTCTTAATTATCAATTATCAGATTTCTAGCTTTTATTTTTATAAATTATCAGTTTTTATGCGAGCGAATTATTGTAATGCGCAAAAAATCAACTTGACTCTTTTAGATATGTTATCAGAGCCAAATATTTCGCTTGACATAAATTTTTCGATAAAATTTATCTTTAAATACAAAAATAATTGTTTATTTTTAATATATTTTAATTATGCATTTAAACGAAAACGTGTCGAAAAAACGAAACGATTCGAAACAAATCACGTCCTTCGTGATCATATTTCATTTATAAAATTTCTGATCACAAATAAAATAACTGTGATTTTTATTTATATTTTTTTAATTATTTTGTGAATATAACAAGGGGATGAAAACAGTTAAGATGTCGAACAAAGTTAAATTCCTCAGCCATTTAATGACATAATGTATTTATTGTATTACTTTTATTTGGTAATTTATTTCGTATGAAACATCCAGTTTGATTTAAAATGTATGTAATGTACATAAGGACGATATATTGTTAAAACGCTAGATAGATGTTCATAAAATCTAGATCTAGTATCAGCTAGTTTAGGCCGTATTTGACGTAGGTTGATTTCCTTCGGAATAACGAATTTAATATGGCGTTTCAACAATATGTCACGTGTAGATATTGTAGGGAATATATTGAGACGAGATAAATGTAGATTGACATTATTTTGTTTAGAATTTTCAAGTGTTTAAAATAATAAATGTATTTGCCAATCCTTCTATAATTATTGTATATTAAAAACTTTTTGGTTTATGTCGGTGGTGACAGCTGTGTATAATAAATAAAATTATTAAAATATATACATACATGTCTCATTCTTTGCTAGCGCGCGCGCGTTTTTAATTGACTGTAATAATCGAATATGTCATGTCATGCGACATCTTTTATGTCATGCGATTTCGAAATTGTGACACGCTTAAAGATATAAGGCTGCTATTTAATACCAACTTCAATATGTTGTTTTTGTGATTGTTGTCTTTTGTTAGAGCAAATTATTCGTACAATTACTGCAATGGTTAAAAATATGTTTGCAACATTTTTAACATTACTCATGCTAAGCGAAGTTTAAAATATAAATTAGACTAATTACGTATTTCCTATATAAAATAATAAATCCTTATCAGCCGAAAGTATAAAGTAATAACTTTTATCACATTACAATAAGAAAAAGGAACAAATGTTAACTATTACTAAGTACATTTTATATTTCATTGACTTTATAAATATTATTTTATGTATTTATTTTGTTTTTAAAATCATTTTTTTTTTACTAAATTATATTACCTAGTGTAGTGCTGTAGCTTAATAAACTTTTTTAAAGAAATCTACGCTGTGATCTGTGCGAATTCGGCAGAAATATTTAACTTTTCAATTTACACATTTATACCATGTGAAGTACAGCTCAATGGTTAGTCAAACTAATTACTAAGAAGACGAGAGATTAATATTTCACCAATTAATAGACAAAAAAATTATAATCGCTTGCTGCATTGATAAAATATAACTCAATGGTATTCTCATTATAGAAAAATATTAAATAAATTATTACATTTCGCATAATTAATTCAAAAGATTTTAGTTTGCTATTCGCGACAAAACATTTTTTAACTCATTTAGTGGCTTATTTGTTATTTTAATATGTAATTGTTTTTGCGGACTAAGTAAACTCAGAGATTTGTCTGGACTCAGATAACAAATATTTTGGTGATAAACCTCCCGTCGTATTTAGGTCAATACGGATTACTAGCGGCAGATGATATTATTATCTGTATTTAATTAAGGTTAGATTGGAATGGCATCTACGGCTAACTACATGTTATTTTTAGTGAACTCGAGACATCTCGTTGCTATACGAAATCTTGATTTAAATAGATAGTCCGATATCGAATTCCAATTGTAAGTTAACGTAGTTCTTTGTTGTGTTTCGAGGCCTAGGTATCTATTATTATTGTAAGTGTAGACTGTCTAAGCTCTTATATCCGCAAGTACCGTTGTAAGAGCCGACTCCATAGGATACTCACAGTAGGTACACAAAAGTAATACGCTTATTGAAATATTGAAACCAGTAGGTATAAGAAATCTGACATTTCGTACTGGCGGCTTCTTAGATTTGAAATTGTCATCATTCCCTTTTTGATTACTACAAAGTGAAATTCGATCATTTATAATCGATATTAATGAAAGTACTGAATATGTAAGTAATTTTATACATCACCAAAAGTTAATAGAAATTTATAATAAGTCTTGATTCTTTATGACGTTTGTAGACAAACAGGTGCATAATTTTTACATGCTTTTATTTAGCTATATATATATATATATACGTATCCTAATTGTATGAAAAAAAATATAGTATGGTACGCCCCATGCTTTTCTCATAACAATACTAATATTTTCAACCCACTGTTATTGTTAATGTTAAAAATTACGTTTTAGTTCGTTAGAAAAGCATGTTTTTGTAGTTACTTTAACTATATTTTATTATTAAATTTGTTAATTGGGCACAATGTGAATACCGAATATCCGGCGTCCTACATAGCCGAATATAAGATGTGGGTAGCATCAAATCTTATGTTGATATTTCGTTCACATATTTTTTGTTACATTAATGTTCCCTTCAGAGCATTTACAACTCGAGCATTTACACCCACATAATATTGACATATATTACATAGCTCTGTATTGTTTAGGTCACTATCAGCTAACTATAATAAATTTTCGTTTTAATACAACATTGGAACGGGTTTTAATATGCATATTTCTAAATTATTTACTTAAAACAATCTAACCATGCCATCCTACCTATATAACTGAACGTAATTATGTTAAATGTTTAACCTTCTTTTTTTTTTCATGGAGTATAAATACGAGTAGATTAATTAAACCTCTTTAACACATATTTCAAATTAATTGTGTCTTTTATGTTTCTTATGTACCAACATTTTAATTTTAATTAATTCTCACAGATTAATTGTGTCTTTTATGTTTCTTTAAACCAACATTTTAATTTTAATTAATTCTCATTCTCGCCACGTTTAAAGAGACTCGAGGAAAGAGGCTTTGGACATTAATACTGGACTGAACTTAATAAACACTGAACACTAGGATTTATTAACAGGCGTCTGAAGTCAACGAGGCGAAAAGCATTAAGACCTGTACTTACTGGTACAATCCACTGCACAGACTAGCATTAAACGTAAAAGTATTTAGCTGTTCTATTATCTACGCATTTTGTACCATTACTTTGATTGTCTTTTTTTTTTTTATTAAATATGTATATAATAATTTGTGTGTGGGAAATGTTCGTTATCTATCTATAACATGTCGCAATGGTCTAAAGGTCACCGTCGCCGATGGACTTCCGCAACATAAGATAGGATGGGAATACGTTACCAACCTAAGACGTTGGGGAAAAGTGAAGGCTGGGAATCAGACGATGACAGGAAAAGGTGGGAACAGGGAAAGGGCAACAAGCTCTCCTACTCATCGGTAGAAACGCTATTATTAAAGGCTACCTCACGCCGATCTTCGTTGAGATGGTGGTACTTCTCCGGTCGAGTCAGCCCATGTTCGAGTTGTAGTCACTTTACCATAATTAAGCTCTACCACCTCTGAAAACAAATGTTATTACGAGAATATAATTCTCTAGAGTTCAATACAGCTCAAGTTGTAGAATGGTTAAAAAAAACTTATTTGGATTACTTTTAATTATCTTGAAGAGCTCGCTGTATAGTGATGAGATCAACCTATTTACACTATTTTTATTATTATTTTAGAGTGTCTGTGTTTTATGAACTAAAACAAGAAAATTTTCATTATTTTTATATCTTAAGCAGTAACCAACCTATTTTTCTTATTTATTGCACCACTACCGCCATTTATCTAAGATTATTTCCTTATTTATTTATTACCTTTTGATTACCTTTTATTTGATTATTTCTTTTAAAGCATTTATTACAAAATATTGATAGTGTTAGTATAATTCATATTTAGGATTTAAGATGAGTGTTCTAAATATCAAAAAACATACAGAAGTGAGACGTTTATTTTATTTAAAATAATTAGCAATGTAATAATAAGCATTTCATGTCTCTTCAGAACTGCTCGAGTCGAAGACAACCTTGTCGTACATTTCAGGCAAGTAATCGTAATGAGGATCATTTTCAGCGTATTTTAAACTATTTTTAAACTTCTCCCAATTCATTGTGAGGTCTGGCTTAAAAAGTCTGAAAAGATGTGATTGGGCCATTATATTAAAATACCATGGACCACAGAAAATAATATGAAGTCTCTTTTTTGTATATTATTGCTAAACCTCTGTAAGTTATAAGTGTAATATGTATATACATATGTTATAAAAATTTAAAAAAATACAGAATATTCTGTTTGTTTAAGATTTTGAAATAATTATGTTGATTATTATTACATTATGAGCAATTAAAAAGACGAGCTTAATGACGTAGTTCACTAATTGCAAATACAAAAAACAAACTGTTATTATTTATAATATAATTCAGATAAAATGTATTGTGTTGGGGTAAATGATATTGTAAACAAAACATTGGAAGTAACCTAAATTATAAACTAAACATGAGATGTTTTATTTTGTTTACTTCTAACAAATATATTACCGGCACTAATTATTACAATAGAGTATTAATTAATACAGTCTAACAAATTACGTACCTCAAGTTCTCAACAGAACTTTCACGGTAAAATCCCAAACAAACAAAATTTTGAATTATGAGACTATATTTGCTACAAGAATCCAACCCTGGTATTAAGAACGAAAACAGGATGCACATGTGCCAAATGAAAAAAAGAAGGCAAAAAAATATTTGTTTGAATATTCTATATTTAAGATTCTGTGAGCGGAGTCTTATAATAGTCCATATGCAGTTGTAATAGTAATAAATATTATCTGGAACTTAAGCTATGTCAAAGCTGAAGTGTTTTCATTACTTGTTGGTATTTTAAAATGCGACTAATCAAATAATAATAATTGTGTTTAAATTTCCTTTAAATAAACAAACGAATATTGAAAGCTTTCAAAATCAAATGTATTATGCTCAAAGCGTGCATGTGCCAAGCACCTGTGTTAGAGATTTAACGTTCTGAGATCATAGGTTTGTGTAGTCATTATCAAAAATTTCAAAAGCACCTATTTTTTATGTAATTTAGTAAACTGCAGAGAAATGAAGTATATAACTTTTTATGCGAATTATGTCATTTACTGGGCAATAAATAAACATGTATATAAAAGTAGTATTAAAAAATGTATTACAACCCTAATGTTATCTAAATTTTATTAAAGAGATGAATTGAGTGGAAACCTCTCATTCCGTGGATTCACCGTGCGGGTGCCGGGTCCATCGCGTTGCAGGGAGAGGAGCTTCAACAGTGCTTGGGTCTTGCGACCCAGATGTAGGTTTAAGGGGCCCCTGTCTAACGCGCGTTAAACGCTCACCTCCACTGTCCAAGTTCCTCTCTCTGGTCTCTATCTAACCAAATTAGAAAAGAACCTGCTAGGGGCAGCCCTCAACGTACGTTCTTGAACGAACTGATGTTACTTCCTGACAGGCCCTAGTCTTAGCACTATTTGTACTTTCATTAGATTAACGACAATTTTTTGAATTTGTCAAAACCGTCAATTTATAAAACTTTAGATATACTTACGAGCTAATACAGTGCATATATGAAGATATATGTCCGGATTTAAAGATGTTGAAGAGGCTCGTGAAACCTGTGCAATTGGACCACTGAGCGTCGGGTGCCATAAGCATACCGACCGCCTTCCCGTTACAGATCAACGGTGCACCATACATGCCCTTTCCATATAACATATATCAGTGTTCACGTCTTAAGAAACTTTTTCAAAAATCATGATTTGAAAAAGATTAACTAATGAAATTTGAGATAATGAATGCATATATTATTTGCATATTGTATAAATATTTTTTTCTATTACATATTTCAGTGTTTAATAAAATATACAAACTTACATGACAGGGCTGCGCTTCTCTTTCGGGCTAGAAAAAAGTTATCATTGAAATCTCTATTTTAATAAACTATTTTCATTAAAAGAATAATAGATTCATACATCTTTGAGACAAACGGTTGCAGTCTTATCAAAGTTTCCCATATACCCAAGATTAGCCATGGCCTTTTGAAATTTGAGCTTTATTGCGTTGCACCACACGTTCTTTTTGGCTATGACAAGATACTGAGTTCGGACGTTGCGTTGTAGAAGGAACTTATTTGTTGGATATATCTTGTCCTGCAAATAATTTAAAAATTTAATTTAATATAGGTGATATGTTATACCTGTAGATCTGGACGTCCCTTTTTTTTTAAGATTATTATCTACTTAACTTCTTTAGAAATATTCTACTGTTTCTGACAATCATTCTTAAGCAATACTTTCTTATGTTTATAGGTATCCTTCGTTGTTCATTTGCTGTGTGGATTTATTCAAATAATAACTAACAGATCAATAAATTACCAAAATTATTTTTAGTTTTAATGTAATGCTTTCAGTGTTGGAGTTTTGTTTTAAAACTTATAAACTATTTTTTTGCTGTTCAATCTCAAAATTATTAGAATCACTGGTTTCAATTGATACCGAAGACAAATTATTTGTACGGAAAACTATTTTAATGTTGGATGCCCAACAAACTATATCTACCATTTCTTCATTAGAGAAATAGTTTTTTCTCTTGATATAAAAATATTACAGTGAATTTTAACCTATAGTGTACTTCGAAGGTTTCTTTAAATTTGAACCTAATGCAGCGAAAAAGTTTGCAGCAATTCTACGAAGACAAAGTTTGTTGAAAAGCTCAGACTTTTCGGGGATTTAATGCATCCTAACAACTCAATATTCATCACACAAAAGGTGAAATTTAATTCCAATGAAAAAAAAATTGTATCCCTGCCTAATTAACACAGTTCGGACTAACCTTCAAGTCTTTTTCTTTTAACTTTTAAGGTAAATTTTCCGTTATTAAATAAAAGCATTCAAGGTTAATTACACTGTTATGACAATTGAATTTAAAAAATAAATCTAAATTTGAAAACTAAAAGCCCTTCCCTGTACTTATAAAGTTTAAAAACAAGGTTAGATCATTTTAATACTTTTAACTTGACAAAATACCTTCTTTATATTCTTTCTTATCAAATATTGATTTTCTCACTAAAAGGTCATATTGTAAATTTTAAAATTGTATCTTTTATGGCATCTTTTGTATCAATATTAACGCATATGTGCAAAGATTGTTAAAATACTTCCAAAAAATAAGAAACTAGTTTGTTTGTTCATCTGACCAAGATGAAGATATTAATTTATATTATATCGAAAATTCTACAATCTAGAATTTACAAACTAGAAATGTATAGTAAATTTATTCATAAGTTTTAATTAATAAATCACTACTAAAAGCCATTGTCTTTTTTAAAATCAATCCAATGTTATCCAAAAAGATCTATATACCAACATATGCAACTGCAGAAGAATGATTTTTTGAATTAAAATATTATTTTCAATAACACCTTGTCCAAAATATATTCATTTAAAATTATATTTTATTTGAGGGTTTTAATTAAAACAGGTTTTAGTGAAACTTTATAAACCCAAAAATTTTCGAATGAATGGCGTACTAATTTTGGTAATTCAATTAAAACCTTAACAAAGTTTGGACCAAAATGACATTGTGTTAATTAAAAATTTTAAACAACAGAAACAGATTTATAAACACCAAAACTAAAACAAAGCTGCAACAACTTTTTAGGTCAACTAGCCATAGTTAAATACTGGATTGTTTTATTAATTTATTATTTTAGATGTAAGTTCTTGTCATATGAATTTTGTAAAGAAAAAATATAATAGTAGAGAATAGATTTCTAATTGGTAATTCCATTTTGTATATCAATTATTCTTTCTTGGCGCCGCCCCGTCATAACCGCTACACCTGAGCATGCGTGTAAATTAATCCATTATTAATGATGGAACATACATCGAGATACGCTTGTAATTCTTATGATATATCTCATTTATTTTATTCTGAAAGTAATACTCTTTAATATTTAGCCAGCTCTAGCTTAAAATATACAATAACTTATAACCAAAAACCAATTACGTCGATTAGTCAATTATACCACTTGTAATATATTGTAACGACGACAGAAAAACAGCTATTTTTAGTGTAATGCCTGTTACAACGAACTTGACTATTGTCTATCAATTAGACCATTATATTCATGTAACGAGATACGTACTTCAACAGACCGCTCAATAAAGTTATTGAACGTAATTGACAAGCTGGCATGCATTTATTGCGTTGGTGTGTGTTTATTGTTTGTATGTGAGGTTATAAAGTTATGTCTGTTATTTCATTAGTTCGCAGATGAGAATACACAGCACGGCTTTGTCTAATTAATAAATACATTCATTTGACTGCTTTACGTATTTCTCTAATACTTATCGCAATTTCAATTCCTATTCTGGAATATTGTGCTTCGCCTTTGTATTATTAATTTAATGAGAATATGCATTGTCATTTCAATTCATCGTAGATATATTAAAATACTGAAACTGTTTAACTATTTAATATATTATAGATGGATTTAAATTAATTTTGATTCGAAACGAAAGACGGAACTAAGGGAGGTCTTCAACACCTCTTTAAAACTAGCACATAAGTATATAGGGACGTACTTAAATAGTAAAAACCTTAGATTTAAATGAGGAGCTATGCGAAAAACTTATTTTAACATCAAAAAGTATACTAACTATACTAACACTGTACAATTGGTTTTAATTGGTTAAAGTTAGAAGCGCCGTTAGATACAATCTCAAATGCATAAATATTCATAGTTAGTAATAATAACCAAAATCTTTGGTTTAATCATCACTAAGTTTTCATTTAATAAGTTATATTATACTGTTCCGACGGGTCGTACGATCAAAGGAAATACTGGTTGAAGTAAAATTTAATATTCTCTTTGCATTATTAATTTGTTTCAAATAAGAAAGAAAAACATACGTAAGTTCTGGTTTCTCTTTGATATAAGATAATTAGACTGCTATGAAGTTACTTTTATAGTATTTTAATTTTTCTTGAAATATGCTCAGTTTAAAGTACTATTAATAGTAAGCAGTTTCTTGAAAAAAGCTCTATAAATTATTCTAGAGATAAACCTTCACCATTGATTAAAATTCTTCCGAGGAATTATATATTCGAATATTAATTGACATTTAAATTTAAAGGATGCCATATCAATATGTTGTCCGAAGAATCAATTTATTGTGCGATCTGAGAACTTAGTACTTGTGATTCTTCACAAAGAAATCCGCAATGACATACGTCTAACTGTTATAGTATAAGCCGCAATAATAGACATGTATGAGCTATTGAGTTCATATATGAGCGAAACCACTAACGGAGGCTTTGGTATTATGGTATTAATCCATGTCAATTTGCTAATTGTAGGTGATATGTACGTGCAAAAAACGTTTTATGTTATTTATTGGGAGGGCCTCTTCATTTTGACGGGTGTACGTAAAGTATTTGAAAATAGTATTCGTAATTAAATATAACATTTCTTAAGACAATTGAATGTTTTACAAATAAAATTCTAATTAAAAGTAAAAATCAAATTTCAAATGCTATATAAAATTGATATATGACAAAAAAAAAAAAAAAAAACAAAAAGAACAACAAATCCAATAGAGATAACGGTTTGATTGGATAGCTATTTATTCGAATGAAGTTCGAAAGTTAGGAAACGCTACTTTAAATTTACCAAAAATATTGTAATAAATTTGCAAGAAAACAACATAAAACAAAAACATAGTTACTTTACTATAACTATTGAGAAAGGATGATTTTAGAAATGCTATAATTCTCCTTTGGAATTATAAAAGATTTGGGTATTATACTTACAAATACAAATACCATTACACCTTCAACAATTTCTGTGTTCTGAGAAATTAAAATGACGCTTTAGAGCTCTATACGAACAAGATTACATTTCAATTTTAGCGTTCGCAGATATTTTTTTGATCACCTCGCACTTTGCATTTCCAATCGTTTGGCATAAGGAAAAAAATACTAAAATCGTGATGGTTCACGAGTAACTCTCTTGAATGCCAGAGCAGTATAATTGTTTAAGTCTGATTGTTTAACAATATAACAATGAAGAGATCTGAATTATCTTAATAAATATAACTAAAATAAATGTAACACTAATGTAATACTCAACTTATTAAATAAACTTTACTTTGCAAGCCATATATATTACTGCATGTTTGAAGAAAACAATTCTGTATGCACTCTATCGTTGCTATATAGATCGTATTTTTTTATTATTATACTTCATATAATTTTAAATTTTATATTTAATTAGTTTTTACCCGCGACTTCATCCGCGTTTATTTCGGCATTAGTAATATAAGTTTAGCTGACCGGACCAACGCACTAAAGGTCATAAATACCAGATATTGGAATATATCAAGTTTTTATTCTGTTTTGATCGAACAGAATTAAATAACTGTCTCCTGGTTCTAAGCTATCTCCCCACCAATTTTCAACTATATTCCTTCAGCTGTTCTTGAGTTATAAATAGTGTAACTAAAACAACTTTCTTTTCTATATATAGATCATAAAAAATAATTAATTATTGTACTTGTACTTGTAAAAGTGAGTACTGAGAATTAAATAAGTATACAATGCATATATGCTATGTTTCATAACAAGAAACCCAACACAATTAATGGCAAGAACTCACCCCTTTGTAGAAGAAATGCCAACCCACAGCTATGCATTCCTCATGTAGTGACAATACTTCTTCACCACTGTAGTCTATCTGGAGAGCACGAAGCGGAATTTCTGCTAAAACATCCGGTACTTGACGCGCCAGTAACAATATGGCAGGTGCTTCTTGAATCATATAAGCTCGTTCGGCGCTAGCGTTGGATACTAGGAACATTAAAATAGTACGAGTATATTTAAATTGCCATCGGCTTATGAAGCATCTTAAAAATTTCATATAAGATTGCATTTAACATCGTAAGGATAATGAAAAACAGTTATCTAATTATTGCATTGTCATCGGTCCTTGGTATGCAAATTTTCAAATAAGTCAGACTTCTAGATACCGGTGAAAATTAAGCTCAAAGATTCCGTTACATATACATATACAACTTTAGCTAATAGAAGCGTGTTAAAAAAAGAGAACATGAAATTTTAAACCTATCTTTTTATTTTTATTGAAGCCCAAGAAGTCTATAATATTTTTCAGCTTATTGTTGAATCAATATCGTTTTATATTCGGTTGTTCTAATGTGTGCGCTTCTTTAGAAAATTAACTACTTTATTTACACTAAGCGCCTTAGCTTTTTCAGTTTAAATCAACATGTTTTAACAGCAACTTCTATGAAATATACGAGAACTAACTTACTCAATTTAAAGTTTCAAATAGAACTACTCATTAGCCCTCTTCATGTTGTTACTTTGAAAGGATTTTGAAACTTCGTGGATCCTATATGACGTTTAGTCAGAACTTAACAACTTTCTCAAAGCGTAGGTAAGTTATGGAGCATACTTGTATCTCTGTTAGGATTATTAATACTCTTCAATGTTGTAATTTATTACACGAAAACTAGTTTTAAAACTATTTACTTTATTTTATAAAGTTAATTAAGACTCAAATGGTAATATTGTCTGAATAGTCTTCACTTCAAAACACTTAAATGTATTTTGAAAATGGTATACTTTTCTGTTGCCCCATTTTTAATATCTTTTAACTTCGAGTGGAACTTAGCTTTTGAGAGCCATCTAAATTAATTGAAAAAGTACTTTTAATTGCAATACCAATGGGGCGCTTATTGAGTTTGATACTTTCAATTTATTTATCTAGCAATTGTAAATCAGCTTCTACTATAAAGCATTAATAACGATTGTTTCAAATAATTCCGTCTCTGTCTTAAAATGTAACGTTACTAAAGTTCAAATGTCAAAAATAAGTTGCGTGCAATTAATTTAGGAACCAAATAAAAATATTTAATAATGAAAAAGAAATAATTTTAAAATACATATCATTACATTGACATAATAATTTACGCATGTACGTACGCACAACATACATATATGTTGGCAAATTCGATATGGAACGTCTTTCATATCTAAAATACATTTTTTTTAAGCTGCTAGCTAGAAGCTTGACTATGTTATGCAAACGTTTATGTTCTTTGCCTTAAACATTTGTCACACATACATATTATTAACTATATTTAAAATAGTAATTCCATCATAGCAAGTCAAATTAATTGGATGTTTTATAATAATTTAAAACATTTCTCACTGAGTTAAAAATGTATAACATGATTTCAAATTTAAAAAAAATGGCGAAGTTGTTATATATATTTTAATCTTTCGTTTTTACCGAGCACATCATATACAGAATGTTCAAAATATATAAAGTATTAACCACTCTTTATTTGGATAAAATTCCATAGCAGAATTCCCACGACTAAATCAATTAAGTATTATTTAGCGTCGAAATTTATAGTCTAAAAATATAATAAATTCTATAATTTCTGTTTTACTCTTATAAAGTCACTTGCATATTAATTATTTTAATAAGAGACTCCTTAAATTTCAATATTTTACTACACTAGAGCACTCTTGTCAGTTTTGCGTAGTTCATTTATTAAACGCGTACTCCCTTCACCAGCTTTATGTTACTCGGAGAAACGATAACCATATAGTTAGTAACTATTTTTTTTCTTGTAACTTTTAAAACAATTTTTATTACTTTGTGAGAGCAAAAACTATATAAAACAAACATATTTTAATGAAATTAAAACATTTTAAACTTGTACTCGTCTACATTAGACTAAATCAAAATATATAAAGCTTATTAAATTATAGAACACATTAACCCAAACTTTTAAGAAAGAGAATCTGTAGAAACCAGTTATAATTGTAAAGGCAATAGCACTTAGACACGTTAATAACGGTGTCTGCTGTGAGCAAGTCAGATAATCTTCATTGGATTTAATACTCACGTTTGGGTATGATTATCTTGGTAACTTGCACTCTAATGCCGCGTCGGGGGTGTCTATAATAGGTTGCGGTAATCACATTGACAGGGCGAGTGTCGTGGTATGGGATAGCCGGGTTCACCACGCAAACAGCCGCTGTTAACACCGCTGTTCGAGATACGAGAGTGCCCATACAAATGCCGCGGTAGTGGGACAAGAAGTACACCTATTATATTAATGATATCAACATTAGGAATAAGCATAAGTAGCAAAAAAGTGTTACTGTTACTACGTGCAAAAATGTAGTTAGAGTGATGAACATGTGTGGTAAATAAAAACTAAAATTTATCGATAAGTTAGCCTAATACAGCATTCGAAGTTATGCGAATGACGTGCCTATGAAGGACAAAATTGGGAGAATATACATACATCAATGTAAAACTAGTATGTATACACAATATACATACTAGTTTTAATTCTTGTTCTGTCTTTTAAATTATGAGCTCCATTAGATAAACCCACATATATAGCTAGTAACTTAGAACATACGTTTATGTAATAATTTCAACATTTCACAGAGAGATAATACTATGATTAGTAATTAGACAACTACTGCTATTAACAGCTAATGTGCTTCTAATTCAGAGAGGTTAACTGATTAAATAAGGTAGCTAATGTAGTGTGTTATATAATATAATTAATAGTCGAATTATTCAAGCAAAAAAAAAATCAGGCAAGACTCCTGGCTTGAGTCGGTCATCGTAATTGGACTTGATATTCTTTAAACGGTTAAAATTGATGATATATATTAAAATTATTGAAATGATATTCTTTAAATGGATTCGGAATTTACACTTGAAATTTATGCTATTGAAAAAAATATGTACATTTTAAACTTTAACAGACACATTAAAAGACTCAAGGCAAATTTATTTAACCTATATATATTTAATACTTAAACCAGAAAGCACTTACAATCCTTGGGGCTTTGCAATTCTCGTAATGAAAAAAAAAATAAAATGTGTTACGAATATTATGGAGAATATTACGAAATTGAAATGCTGCTATTTTATATGTTATGAAAACTAATCAAGTCCTAAATTACCTTTAAATTGACAAAAATCTATATTAACTACTCTATATTAACTAAATTTAAGTCAAGTTTAGACTATTGAAACATCAACACCATATGGCCTATGGCATAATTTTCTGTCTCTTAGTTCATAAGTCAAATTGTTTTTATAAGTTGATACAAGCTGATCATTTAATACCATTCATTCCTTACAAAACAAAACTTTTATTTCGTTATTTGTTTCAAATTTACACCCGTGATAACAATCTCCACGTCTCAATGATTTTTTTAATCAATGGCGTTATACTTTTGTTTTGTTGTTGTGTTTGAATGGTTTAATTAAACTATTTTTATAAAATGCCCTTTACCGTCACAATTTTTTTTTTAATTTTTATGAATAAAATTATCTCATGTAACTATATACTGAGTAAAAAAATCTGGAGGTATTATTTATATAGTCAAGAGATACATCAAGACATAAAATGAGACAATATTAAAATAATGAAAATCAATATGTTTTCAATTAAGAGTCTCCCGTTCGTTAGTCCTCTACTCAAAGACTTATATTCACAGAGAAGATTATTATGCTACATAACTTATTCCAGGGCACTAATAATTAAATCCTTTTTCCTCTATGTTTCATAGAACATTTTGATTTTCTGTGAAGTATAAATATTTTCAGTTATTTCCGACTAATTTAGAATAAAGAATAAAAAAAATATTCATCTAATTCATTATACATCTAAAACAATATGAAGGATTTTTTAATACATTTATACAATTCCAGGTATTAGATTAAAATGTACAACCCAATACTCTCATTCATTGTTCCAGATATATTTTTTATTGTTTCTTTAATAAATAAAAAAATAATAATAATAGTATGTTTGCACTGGTTTTTAAGAAAAAAATTACTAATATATCGATTATCCAATACCCCGTTTTAGTCATAGTACATAAGAAGTAAAGAAAACTTAAATGGTTTCCTATGTAAATAATTTGTACTATCGAAAGTTTTATTTAAACGTGACTATGGAATTGATAACTCTCTGTCATGCATTTATATAATAATCTTACCATAAAAGGCACCGATCCTTCTCGGGGTTTAAAAGGTTCTCTCCCGAGACACAACGTGAACCATCCTTGAATAAAAGCATTGTTTTTCTCAGTAAAACTAAGATTTTTTCCCATACCAAATATTATTTTATAAAATATAAATCCATAAAATCAATAATATTAAAACAAAAATGTTACATCAAAAGCGCATCAAAGTATTGAAAGGAATAATATAAATAAAAAATATTCACCCAAAACAAGGAACATATATTTATTCATTGCAGTCTAAAAAGCAAACTAGCGAGTTATCAAAAGAGAAAGAACGGTTCGTAAAAATGTAACCAAAAGCATGACTAAGAAAATAATATAAAGGTGTTACTGATTAATATGCAGTTGCTGTTTCTTATATTTACAACTCTTTATAAACTGTTACTCTTTATAAAAGCTAGCTTTTGACATAACTCCATCCGCATATTAAGTCTATCTTTAATCTAGTTTCGGACACAACTTTTTATAGTTCTAAAAATTTGTCGACACCGTGATTCTGTGTTCTTGTTTGGGTTTGACACCTCTGTTTTTTTTATAAACATGTAGGTAAAACGTGATTAAATAAAAATGTCTCAATAAACTAATATTTCATCGTTCACAGGGAAAATAAATGAAAATTACTTAGATCCTTAATAAAATTACGTCTATGATTTTCAATTTACCACCAACTCTTATAAAAACAAAACTAGCAACTATTATTAATTTATAATGTAAGTGAAAACCAAGTCTTACAAATATTGGTTCATGGAAACCAAAATTTCAGGAAGACTTCAAAGACTTACACATTGGAATTTATCTCGAAATCGGAATATTAATATCCGAGTAAAGCTACATATTTGCCGTCTGTTTATTAATTGAAACTGGTCTATTTACAATCAATATACTATTCATATCATATAGCAGCAGCACTTCATCCATTTAATAGATATGTTCCAAGAGTTATTATTATGTATATTACTTGAATTTTATTATTTTACCACAACATATTTTGTACCCAATATAAATCTCTGATTAGTTGCTCATTAATTTGAAAGCTATATTTTACGTTCCTACTAGTTTACTTTATATAGAGAACTAACCCAAACTCACCAGTCTGAGATGTAAAAACTAAAAATATCTAGAAACTCAATATAACTCATAAAACTTCCTCATAGAAAAGAGGTCCAAGTTTTAAAAATATTTTTATGAAAATCGATTTGTCGTATAAATTTTGATTTCTTTGCCTAGAGATTGCCGGGAAATTTATCTTTTCTCAATAAATTTCACACACTCTACGCAGCCTGTTAACATAAACGCTATTTAAAAAATTATAAAATCTTACTTATTGTCTCTTATATATATATATATATATGTGTA